>VMDR010000839.1:0-106766 GCA_007922815.1 Macrotus californicus
TGCTTCCTTGGGTCCAACTTCTTTGGGACTCTCTGAGCTTCCTGGACTTCCTGGAAGTCTATTTCCTTTGCCAGATTAGGGAAGTTCTCCTTCATTATTTTTTCAAATAAGTTTTCAACTTCTTGCTCTTCCTCTTCTCCTTCTGGCACCCCTATGATCCGGATGTTGGAATGTTTAAAGTTGTCCTGGAGGTTCCTAAGCCTCTCCTCATTTTTTTTTTTTTTGAATTCTTGTTTCTTCATTGTGTTCTGGTTGCATGTTTATTTCTTCCTTTTGTTCCAAATTGCTGATTTGAGTCCCGGTTTCCTTCCCTTCACCATTGGTTCTCTGTATATTTTTCTTTATTTCACTTTTCATAGCCTGTACTTCTTCCTCTATTTTGCAATCATACTCAACCATTTCTGTGAGCATCCTGATTACCAGCGTTTTGAATTCTGTATCTGATAGGTTGACTATCTCTTCATTGCTTAGTTCTGTTTTGGAGTTTTGATGTGTTCTTTCATTTGGCCCATATGTTTTTGTTTCTACACAGCTGTTTCACATTTAGGGACAGAATCTTACGTATTCACCAGGGCGGGGCAACCCACATCGCTGCGTTGTGATGCTGTATGTGGGGGAGTGTCCGAGAGGGAACAGTGCTGCTAGCTTGGCTCTCTCTCAGCTGGCTTTCAGTCACTTCCCCCACTACCCACAAGCCAATGGGGCCCTTCTGGTGCTGATTCCCAGGTGGGAGGGTTTGTGTACGCTCTAGGACCCTGTGGGTCTCTCCAACGAGCTGTCCTGTGAGTCCGGGAGCTTCTCCCACTGCCGCTGCCTCCACCCCCACAGGAGTTTCCAATCAGAAGCTTTGAGGCTTCATTTCCCTGCACTGGAACCCTGGGTTGCGCAGTCTGTCTTGCTCCCCAGTTGTTCCTCCCGGTTTATCCGCATGCAAATGTGGGACCACTGGTCCTCCAGCCACCACCTTGTCGCGCATCCTCTCCAACCTGGCTGCCCGTCTCTACCCTTCCCAGTAGTCTGAATGAATGTTTCTTCTTTAAGTCATTGGTTGTTAGACTTTCATACAGTTTGATCTTCTGACAGTTCTAGTTATTTTTCATTTTTAAATTTGTCATTGTCCTTCTTTTGGTTGTGCAAGGAGGCAAAGTGTATCTACCTATGCCTCCATCTAGGCTGAAAGTCCTGTTATTATAACTTTTTAATTTGAAATAGTTTACAACTCACAGAAGATGAGAAAACAGTACCCTCATGTACCCTTCACCCAGCTCCCCGCCCACAGATATTCCCCATTATCATGGCATGTTGTCAAAACCAGGAAATGGACCCTGACAAAATATTATTAACTTAGGCAGAGACCTTATTTAGGTTTTACCATTTTACATGCACGTCATGGTGTGTGTTCCTGTGTGTGTATAGTTCTATGAAATTTTATCACACAAAGCCAGCAAGTTACAGGGTGGCCTATTACTTGTGATAGGTGACTGACACAAGCACGGGTGAGATCCCCGGGAGTGCGTACTACTCAGCACTCCTCAGCCGAAAGTGACAGAAGCACAGTGCTTACAACTCCAGCCCCAGGTGACTGCATTGGGTCACATAAATCAAGAACCGAGAGGCAGGAGCAAGTGGGCCCCAGAGCAGCCCCATCCAGGCAGGGGAAGCTCCTGCACCTAGCTGCCCCCGGGCTGAGAACATCCAAGGGAGGGGAGAGGAGGAAAGGGGGCCTACCTGCAGGCCAGTCACTGGGGATAGAGCAGGTGGTCAGAACTGAACCCAGGTCTCCCTGTCCTGAAGGTGGGAGCAGGGGGAGCACCTCTCAAAGGAGGAGGGGTCGAAGACTGGGCACTATAGGAAAAACAGGTGAGAGAGGAGGGCCAAACCCTGAGCACCCGGCCCCAGGGCAGGAAGTGGAAGAACATTCCATACTAGACCTGGAGACAAACAAGCATTTGAGTAGTGTGGTGGGAACTTGGTAGCCTGAGGGACAGGGACAGCTGATATGTAGTCAGTGAGGCCATTTTCCAAAATTCCTGGTGCAAGAAAAGATTAGACTTCTCCACTCTTTTCAAACCAGGCATGACCGCATAGCTGACTGGCTTTAGCCAATGAAATGTGAATGGGAGTGACAAGTGGCACTTAGAGGCAGAAACACTAGGAGCTGGTACGACACCTGCCTCTTCCTCTGCCGCCACCTCAGCCTGGGTCCCAGAGCGACAATGGCTGGGACCAGCACCCCCAGCTGACTCACAATGCAGCAATATGAGCAAGAAATCCACAGATGCTGATATAGGCCACCAGGAATCTGAGGGTGTTTGTTACTGGCATCAACTGCCTGAAACAGGTAACAGGAAACCACCTTCCCTGCGGCCAGACCGCACAGCAGCGGGGCAGGTGCAGGAGCATGCCTGAGCCCTCCACGCTCCAGCACCGGCCCTGGAGGCTGGGAATGGACTAGAAGGCCCTGGAAGATCTATCTGCCCAGGCCCTGGGATCTTTTCATTCTGTTCAGGCGGTGTCTGGTGGGCTCTGTAGTGAGGACCCGGATCTTTCCCTGCTGTGCAGTTACTGCGAAGACAAACTCTGGGATCCCCTGAAAAGACAGACTGGAGAAAGGGCAAGTGGCAAGCACAGGAGCCAGGAGCCCTCACCCCACCCCCCAAAGCTGGGCTGCACCGAGGAGGATATGTTCGGCATGCTTAGAGTAGGTGGCGGCCACAAGGCTGTCCAGGAGAGCCCAGGCCCCAGCGGCCGGCCTGCTGTGCCCTGGGTGTGGTGAAAGGTGTGCCGGGCGTGAGGCTGTTTGAGCAGCAGCCAGTAGAGGTGAGGTGTGGATGTCCCTTCAGTGTCCCATTCCCCACAGGGTCACATATGCAAAGCCAGGAGCTGCTGAGCCCCTCTGTGGCACAGAGTCCCAGGATCACCGTCAGGGTCCTGCAGGTGGCTAGACAAGGCTGACGAGCCTTGGGCGGAAGGAGAGAAGTGTGCCTGTGTGTGTGTGTGTACACGTGCACATGCCTGCACACGTGTGCTCCAGCAACCCAGTGTGGGGAGGGGGCTTCCTCTGAGAAAAACACACTCCGTGTACTTTATCAAATTTGCAGATGCCACACAGCTGTGGGGGACGATGGCAACTATGCCCGATGACAGAGCTGGAGTCTAAACAGAAGGTGACAGGTTGGAGCAATGGGGTGGGTCCAATGAGATGAAACGTAACAGTGACAGTCGTGTTTACTTTGTTGCACTCATTTCTTTGAGCCCTGCCTCCATGGCTGCAGAGATGGGGGAGGAACAGCGGCCACAGGAGGGAGTGAAACGCTGCACCTGGGGCCACGACCCAACTGCGCAGACCTGGGCATGGGGAGGGTGCGGGGGCTGAGCTCCAGCATGGGCTTGGGGGTCAAGGGAAGATGGTCAGTACTATGAGCAGCAGTGGGGTGGGTCTGTGCTGCATCAATAGAGGCACCCCACGCAGGTGGAGGAGGACAACTGGGGACCAGGGAGGCACAGCACTGATGTCAGAAGCCCTTACAACCAAGCTGTCCTTTGGGCAGGGAACTTTCAGGCACCCAAGCCCAGCCCCCCTGCATGGTCCACCTGGGAATGGCCAGGGTACTCCCAGGCAGCTTCTCCCTTTAAACATGTCCCAGCAATGCCTTGGCTGGTGTGGCCAGTTGGCTGGAGCATCATCCCGTGGACTGAAGGGTCGCACGTTCAGTTCCTGCTCAAGGGTTGCAGGTTCTATCCCCACTCGGGATACGTATGAGAAAATGACCAATTGATATTTCTCTTTCATATTGATGTTTCTCTTTCTGTAAAAGCAATGAAAAAAATCTCCTCAGGTGAGGATTAAAAAAAACAAAAACATCTATCAGCAAGAAAGAGGGACAGGTCTGGGTCTCCACGACCACTGCAAAGTGGGCTCTGGATTTGAATCCCAGGTTCTGAGACTTCCTGCCTGTGTGACACACTCTTCCTTTGGACCCTGGGCTTCCCACCTATGTAATGGGAATCACACAGGTATCAGCCTCACAGGTGTTGAGAGGATTGAATGACATAATGCATGTTGCCTGGTACATAGGCAGTATTGATAACAAAGAAGAAAACGTGTGACCCCTGAGGGTATGACAATGAATAAACGGATGGAGGTGACCAGCATTCAGACTTCAGCTAATTTCAAAGAACTTTTCTAAGAGGCAGAAGCATCTGTTCCTGGAGCAGGCTGCTGAGTGACGTGGTGAGCCCCCTATCCCCAGGAGCATTCAAGCACCAGGATCCGTGAAGAGATGCCTGTGCAAGGAGGGGAGGGCTCGAGGGTATGTGAGGATGGCCAGCAGGGGTCAGCAGCACAGCAGGAGAAAGGGGAGATAGCCAGCCAAACTGCCCACCAGCTCTGGAAACAGTAGTGGCTCTGGACCAGGCAACCTCGCTTCGCTTCGGGGCAGATAGGATTCCCCGCCACAGGTTCCAGCCCAGCTGAGGCACATCCTACAGGGCGAGGCCAGAGTCCTGACATCCTCAGGCTGGGCTTGGTGATAGGAAAAGAGGACTCTGAGGCTCCAAGTGAGGAACCCCAACAATGAACACACGGTGGGCCTGATGGGGCTCTGGGCAGATGGGGGAGGCCAGTCAGCAGTGCTGGCATCCCAGGAGACAAAGGTACAAGCCAGAGATGGCTGAAGATGAGGAGCCTGGATCTAGGAAGGGCCGGGACTCAGCTATGTCCCAGACTCACATGGCAGCTGGCACAGCTGAACAGAGAACCCCCAAAATGCTTCTCCCTCTTCACCTTCCTAGACTGACAATCGTGGAGCCTGTCATAGGGCTGCTCTGGGAGAGAAGGGGTGCGATGGGACGGGGAGTGCAGCACAGAGGGGAGAGCTTGATATGTCCCCTGCCGCCTGCCCTGAGGCCCAAAGCAGCCCCACCCTGGTTGGCTGTTGGGAGCACCCACCTGGGGCTGAGGGTGGGCGAGGGTTCACTGCTCCACTCAGAGAGAGTGGCTACAGCCCCAGACCAAGGTGGGGAAGCTAGGTCCAGGTAAGAGCTGACGTGTGTCACTCCTGTCAGACCAGACTCAGGCGTGGCCCAGGTGTCCTCTGCCCTGTCTTATCCCTGCAGCGGTAGGTGCTGCTCACTCCTGGACCCAGAGTGCCCCCTACCTCCCTCTGAGAAGGGTATAGGGGAGGGGGGGGGCAGGAGAGGAGGGGCAGCCTGAAGGTGGGAGCAGAGAGTGGACTGGGGCCCATCTTGGAGCTAAAGGGAGCTGACACCCCACCCTTGCCCCAAGGAGTGCTCTGGCAACTGAGGGGGGAGGGCGACCCGGCCCGCCGTGTCCAGGAGGGAGCCAGGGCCTTCAGCGCGGCTCCTAGGACATAGGGAAGCATCCCTGACAAAACCAAACCGGAGCCAAACAAATAAACCTCTCCTAAGAGGAAGAGGCCTGAAATTCCATCATTAAAGATTCATTCCTTTAGCTTAACACTTCATACTTTCTAAAAATGCAAACCTATCAAAGCCTTACCCAGGAGTAGATTCGTCAAAGGAAAGGAGAGAGAGAACGCAAAGCACCCTGGTGAAGAAAAACGTGAGGAGTCTGAGTTGGGGGATGGGGAGGCTTCCCAGGATTTACTTTTCTGGCTACACAGCTTTGGCCAAGGGGCAGGTCTAAGGACACTGGGGAGAGGGGGAGGGGAAGGAAACCATTCCTGTGTGCAGGGAGCACTGGACTGGACTCAGCCCCCTCCACCCCAAAACAACATTCACACATGCACATGCCTCCACAAATGTGTAAACCTGTGCATACCTGTGCACACATGCATGTATAAGAAACTACACAGGCAAACATGCAGCCGCCACCACCCTGCAGGGGCTGCACATGACACGGCATCCAGGAAACAGACGACTCTGGGCCCAGGTAACCCAGGGGAAGGCAGGGACCTGCCTCCACTGTCCCTGACCCAGCGCCTCTCCAAGTGGCAGCCCTGAGCTGCAACTACCAGGCACCGCTCACTGACTGAGGGTCTCTGCTTCCACTTGTGAATATTTATGAAGAGTCTGCAGGAGGCAGCAGAAGTGCCCTGCAACAGCTAAGAGGCAGAGAGATTAACCCATTATTAAGGATTAGTTTCTCACGGTCATATCTGCCTCCAAACTCCCACAGTGCCCTCAGCCCATCCCACCGGCACAGGTGCGCGTGCGCAGTTCTTTCTCCGCGGGCGCAGCTGAGCAAGGCACTTCTTGGTGCATCCGTCCACAGACTTGGGCCTCTTGTTTTTTCTTCCTCAATCATGGTAAAATATCCTCCCCTTGTTTTTTAGGTAAGTATTTCATGGCTTGTGAAGAAAGCTGCTGTCCGCACTCCACCCCCAGGCCTGCTTTCGCTGCTGTGGCCTTTTCCGCTCGCGTCCGGCGTCTGCATAATGTGCACATACTACACATTCGTGGTTTTCTGTTCTAGGTTTTACCTATTGACTTGCTGCAGAAGATTAGAATTTAACTTGCCATTGCGCTTTAACTCCCCACCGTCCGTTCCCCTCCTCCCCCCCGCTGCCATACTTACATCACGACTGTGACTAAGTTGGCGCCCCGTGTTCACATCACTGCTCCCACATGTAAATGTTATTCCAGGTGAGTCATCCAGGGTCCTGGGGTTACATTTGTTTCCCACAAAACTTTCTTTTTCTTGAAGTTGATCCACTTGCCTCTCTCGGGCTCCTCTGTTTCCTGAGATTTCTGTGTACCATCATTGACCTACCCCCAGACTCTAGGACCAGACCTCACACCTCCTCCGGGAGCCCATCACAGCCCTCTGGCAGTCTCACCAGTCCTGGTGGTGGTACTGGGTCACCCCTCTGATGCTGGAGTCCCTGCTCGCCTCATGCCATGTCACTCTCTCCCTTAGTTTACTTCCTCATTTTGGGGGAGGTCACCCTTTCTGAGCTCTGACTGAGGCTGCCTGGGAATTAGATCTTTTGACACCTTTGCGGTGACAGTGCAGCCACAAAGGTCCACTCCCCCTCCTTCCTTGTGCTGGAGTGGCTGCCTAGCTGGGCTGTATTTCTCACCTCCCTAGACAGTTAGTGGCGTGAGACAAGAGCCTGTCACTGAAATATGCCTCTGGCACTCCCTCCTTCTGTCTGCGGGAGAATGGACTTGTGAGCAGCCTTGGCCCTGTAGGCAGTGGCCTGTCTACTGACTGCCCAGATGCAGAAACAGGACAGTGCCAGCCTGAAGCCAGGCTGGGGAGCGGTGTGCCTGCTCTTCCTCCTCCCCCTCAGGCAGGGTCAGACACCCACCTCTCCTAGACTCCCTGACTGCAGGCCCTCCCCAAAGCGGAGGCAGCTGGGTGTCAGTTGGCTGCCACTGTGCGTCTCCCAAAGCTGAGGGTCTTGCCTGCAGTGGCCTCCTCTCCCTCTGTCCTGTGCACCTGTGACCCAGGGGGATCAGATGCAGTGTTCACTCTACCATGTGGGTTAACTGGAAGCCCATCTCTGACTCATTTTTATAACTCACGTCAGACCCAGCCCAGCACCTGGTACGTGACAGGTGCCGAGTACATAAATGGATGAAGGAAAGACAAGGAGACACGATCCTCTCCCGTCAGAGAGCTCACAGCCCAGGTGGGTGGAGGCTGCAGGTTGGAGGGAAGAGAAAGCAAATATGCAGATACTTGCATCAGAGCTCCGAATGAGGCAATGCAGACGGCAGCAGGGCAGCCAACATACCTGGGCAAGCTCAAGCAGGGAGGGCGGACAGGGTCTGGGGGCAGCGGGGGGCTGCACAGGCTCTCCGGGCTGCTGTGCAGGAGCAGTGCCTGCCGGTGGCGTTCCAGTGCAAGGTGGAGAGCCCAGAGCTGCCCCCACCCCCCTCCCCTGCCTGGGGGCCACTGGGCAGGGCTGTGAGGAGGGCTGTGTCTCAGGGAGGCCAGGTGCACAGAGAGGATGGGGGTGTCCTCCACGTGAGAGGGGAGGGCTGATGCCACTGTGGGGGAGCAAGTTCAGTCAGGCACAGGGAGGAGGCAGTGGTCAGAGGTTCCAGCAGCTGGCGAGAGCAATGCAGTTAAAACCAGGACAGAGAGGTGAGGAGGGGAGGCCTGCAGTGGCTTTCAGGTCCAACATCTCAGGACACCAGCGGCCCCTGTGCTGGGGCCAGACGGCCAGCAGGAGCCCACGGCGCTGCAGTGGGCTGTCAGGCTGGAGACCTGTGCCGAGCAGAGCAGCACGCCTGCCTTTGACTGGGTTCTTCTCCTGGCTTGGCCTCTTACTGGCTGTACAGTCTTGGGCTAGTTACTTACAGCCCCTAAGGCTCAGTTTCCCCACCTACAAGTGGGGGTAACTTGGCCACCTCTCTCCACCTCCACTGTCTGCACCCCTGTCACCTCCAGCCTGACCACTGTAAAATCTCCTCGCTGCCCTGCTTCCGCCTGTGACCCTGGGGCCAGCTCCTGCTGCACAGCCTGAGCAGCCGGTGGCATGGGGCCCTGTGCCTGGTCTAATGCTGTGCTGTTGCCGTCTTGAAATTCTTTTTTCCTTTTTTTAATCCTCATCCAAGGACATTTTCCACTGCTTTTTTTAGGAGAGAGAGGAAGGAAGAGAGGGAAACACAGATGTGAGAAAGAAACATTGATCGGTTGCCTCCCGTACACGCCTGGGCCAAGGACCAAACCCGCAACCTTTCCGTTACAGGACAGCACTCCAGCCAGCTGAGACTCACCAGCCAGGGCTCCGTCTTGAAAGTCTTAATAATTTTTGAACAAGGATCCCACTATTTCATTTTGCACTGGGCTTTGCAAATTATGTAGCTGATCCTGCCCCCAACTGTCGGTTCCCTACTCAGTAACAAAAGCAATCTTCTTAAAACCAAAGTCAGACCACACCCCTTCTGGGATTAGGATTGGCTCCTTCCACCCAAAGGAGGAATCAAAATCTCCCTCCCTCTCTCTCTTCCTTGCCCACCCGCATAAACATACTTCTGACCACATTTCCTACCACTCTCCCCTCTTCCCTCTTCCTGACCTCCTTCCTGCTCCAGGGCCTTTGCACTTGCCCTGCCTCTCCAGGGCATCGTCTTCCCCTGGTCCACACTCCAGCAATCTCATCTCCTCAAGTCTCTGCTGAGAAGACACCTCAGTGAGGCCTTCCCTACCCTCCGCGTTTAAAATGGGAACTCCCAATGCTCCCCAGCTGTCCCCGCTGTTTCTTTCTCTAGCACTCACCATCTACCATCTACTTTAGGGGTGTCAAACTCATTTTCCCCAGGGGCCACATCAGCCTTGCAGTTGCCTTCAAAGGGCCGAATGTGATTTTAGGACTGTGTAAATGTAACTACTCCTTAACAGCGAAGTGAGAGCTCGGCGCTGCCGCCGGGTAGCAACAAGGTGCCGGGTGGACAAAACAAGGTGGAGGGCCGGACTGGGCCTGCAGGCTTGTGCTTGCCACCTGTGCTCTACTTGGTTTACTTACTTTACTTGTCTGTCCCCCGGGTAACATAAGGGATTCTTGTCGTGTGTGTTCCCTGCTCAGTCCCCACCACCCAGATCTGTGCCCAGCACAGAGAAGAAGCTCAGCGAACTTGTGTGGAATGAACAACTGACCGAACAAGAGCCCGCCAGTTCCTTGTGAGCCCTTGTCAGGATTACAGACCCAGAGCGCTGAGAGTGCAGTGGGTGCTCAGGAAAAGGAGGCCCTCCTGACTCTGTAGCTCCCCCTATGGGGCACCCAGTGAGTGCATCAGGGGGCATTCACATCCCGTGTGACAGCACAAAAGTGAGGCCCAGGGCCACAGGAAGTGCTGTCAGATAAAATACTGGAAGCCCAGGAAGTGCCCAAGCTCACCTGCAGTTTGGGTCTGGATCCAGCCCCAGCCTTGCTCCGGCCCCTTCCGTCAGCCTTCCTGGCATTGCCCTGGGGCCATTGTGACTGCCCAGCCTGGGAAGATGAACTGGCTTCTCACATTCCGGGCCTAATTTTATCTGCCTCCTCAGAGGGACTGTAAAGGGCACCAGAGGAGCCAGGGCCAGAGCTCTGGGGACCGAGGTGGACAGGCCTGCAGGGCCTCCTCCTGCCTCTGAATCTAGGTCTTGCCTGGAGGGCAGGCAGTGGTGCCAGCGAGGCCGAAACAGGACAAGAGGAGAGGACGCTGGCTGGGCTGGGTCCTAACTGCATCTCACTGCTGCAGCCCCGGCGAGCCCCACAGACGCTCAGCCTTCCCCGGGCTTCTCAATCCAGTGCGAGGAGTTAGAGCCACACCTCAGTTTGTCTGTGAAACCGGGGAGAACGCAAGCGCGCCGCTCACAGGGTGATTGGAGGGCTCACTGAGCTGATACAGTTGGTGACCTAGAACAGCACCTGCACGTGAAGGGCTTTTCCTGTTCCAACTGTCATGACCTAAGCCCCTGCCTCTGCGGCACCCCCTGTACCCCAGGTTCCTTCTAGTGCCCTCACTGTCCGGTGCAGCCCCCGGGGGCCTTCCTGGAGCAGAGAATGGGGCATGGGGCGTGAGCTCCAGAGAACAAACTCCTGACCACTAACCTCCTCAGGCCCTGCCGGCATGGGAAGGGCAGTCAGGGGGGCAGGGTGGGGCAGGCCAAGGATAATGGCCACTTCAGCCCCCATCACCCGGCTCAGCAGAAACCAGGGCTGGCAGTAATGGGCTGGTGGCCCCCAGTGGCAACCAACTTCATTTTCTGCCACAATTAAATGATCGCCTGCATTTGCTCACACTCACTTATTCAATTATCTTTTTGATCTTGAAGGACTTGCAGAGAAGCAGGCATAAACAACAGGCATCAGCGCCCCCAGGCTGTCATCCCTGCCCACCTCTCCCCCAGGCCCAGCCCACAGCTTCCTGTGAGCACAGGACTGTCGCCTGTGTGTCCAGGTCCCCACGGAAACCCTCCCTGGCTCCTGCCACCCACACCTGTAGGTCAGTCTCCAGCTTGAGAATCAGCAGATGTGGGTCCCCAGCTGGCTCTACCTGCCCCTCTGCGGGTGTCGGGGGAGCCACCCCGTCTGCAGGCCTGTGGCCCCTCATCTGTGAAATGACAGGAAAAGTCTATGTGAGCTATCTGGTGTTGCTGCTCTTGCCAGAGGCCGTGGCCCTGGCTTCATGGTCAAAACATGAGCATTCCTGAAAAGAGGAGAGATGAGTGTCCCCTCCCCACCTGCCTGCACCCCCACTCCTTCTGCAGCACCTGAATGTTTCCAGAAATGCCATGTCCTGCTATGCCTCCGTGCCTTTGCAGTGCTGTTCCCTCATTCACTCCTCTGCCCGGGGACTCCCATGCACCTTCAAGGCCCACCCTGGAAGCCACCTCCCCTGGGAAGCTCAAAGCCCAGCCCCTGTGGCAGGCAGACTGACCTCTCCCTCTTTATGTTCCCACTGAGCCCTACCTGTGCCTCTGTGGTACCTGAGGGTCCTGCATCGGGGGGATAGTCCCAAGCTCAAATCCTGTGAGTCACTGTTGCCATAACCACGTGAAAGCATGAATCTGAGTCCAAGGCTGGCGAGTGTAGCAGCCGCCACGGTTCCCGTGGCCTGAGGCCCATCCCGAGAGGCCTTGCTACGCACTGACAGTTACCACAGCAGCGGCCAGCATCTTGAAGTCTGTGTCAGACACTGCGCTAAATGGTCTTAACTTGCATTATGTCACTGAAATGTCACAATAACTCTGAGAAAATTGTCCCCATCTTATAGATGAGGAAACTGAGGCTCAGTGAGGTTAAGATGCTTGTCCAAAGTCACAGCACCAGGAAATGGCAGGGCTGGGCCTCAAACCAGGCGTGCCCACCCTCGGCACACCTTCGCCAGCCTCCATCTGGGATTTGGGTTCAAGTGCGGCTCTTCCAGGGGAGCCATGCCACTCCGAGTAGGTCCTTTCCTCTCTTTGCAGCCTTGTTGGTCTCTCCTTTCCTTTAAAATGAAAAGATTGTAGCAGGCAGCCTTTGGGGGACCCTCTACTCTGACACTCTGGGATCTCTTTCTTTCTGTAAAGCACCGCTCCGACCAGTGGGACTGGCAAAGCCGTGACAACTAGAGGCAGGGTGGTGGGCTGCTCCCCTGCGCAGGCGCTCTGGGGCAGGGCCCTCCCCGTGCCTCGACCCTCATTCCAGAAAGACAGGTGGAAGCCGTTCCCTTGAGAAGATCAGGGTGGCCGTGTTCTCTGGGGATTCACAGGCAGGGCAGGGCCTTCCTCTGATGGCCTTTATTGTCAGCCACAGGGGAGGCCTCAGAAATGTCACCCACGGATCACTGAAAGAGACGCACACTGCAATACTGATGGCCTGTGACTGGAGTCTCAGTCCGCACACTGGCTCTTCCTCGGATTAACAGCCACAGGCACCTGCCCTCCTGAGACCTGTGTTGGGGTGGTGTCTTCTCTGAGCTTTAGCCAGAGGTGAGCTTGGGGAGGGGCTCAGAACCTAGCACTGCTGGGAGAACCAGCACATGCCAAGTCTCCTACCTATGTTCATTTCACATGGGGGGACCAGCCAACACCTCCTGCCCCCCTGCCCCCCATCTGTCGCCCCTGGGCTTGGCTGGGGAAGAGAGGGATGACCCCTGCGTTCCCCTGGTGCACAGATGTGTTCTTGCACTGGTGTGTAACCCGGGGCGGGGGCGCTGCCTGGTAAATGAGAGTGGTTGAGAGGGGGACCCAGGTTCCAATCCCAGCTCTGCCACTTACTAGCCATGTGACATGAGGCCTCTCTGGGCCTCCGTTTCTCAGCTATGAGGTTTCTCCAACCTCACATTTGAGTCAGGATCAAATCAGGGATTGTGTGCGTGTGAAGAGTCCCTGCTGAATGGTGGCCATGCTAACACTGTGGCTGTGGTGGCTCCCTGAGTGCCTCCCCCGCCCCCACCCAGTCCACCAGCACCTGGTCAACCTGGCCAGGGTGTCGTGTGCCCCTGACTTCACTCCCAGGACTGGTTGACGACATCCTGCAGCTCCCTAGTCCAGGAGCCCTGCGGATTTACAGAGGGCCTGACAGGGGCCCCTGGGCACAGTCTCCTCAGATTGCAGGGCAGGAGGGAGCTGAGGAGTGGGGCGTGGCTTCCGTAGCCTGGGCCCCTCCTCCCACAGGGGGAGCCCAACAGGAGCCCACTGGCTCTGGGGCAGAACCCTGGCTGGGATCCAGGCTAGAAGTTCCCAGGTAGGTCAAGAACTGGGAGCTAGGTCAGGCTGGCACAGCCACAATTCTGGGGAGCTGCCGGCTGCCAGGCCACGAGCCTCCTCTGACTGTGAGGGGCTGGACAGCGACCTCCCTCAGCCTGTGCTCCATCCCAGGTTTCTAGAGAGAGGGTGGCAGCCGATGGAGGACGTGGCTGACCACTAGAGGGCTCAGAGCACTGCCGTCCAGGGAGAGCTCAGGGGGAACTGGGGAGGCAGGTGAGTGAGATCAGTGTGTCACCCGTTTCTCCGACCTTGCCCTGGGAGTCAGTTTTGGGCACCCGGGGCTTGTGTGAAGTCCCTCAGTGGCCAAGTCCCTGGGCAGTACCCCATGCCCTGTCCCCCCAGAGTCCCCGTCCCCAAACGCCCACTAATTAGGACATGCCTGTTCAGCTCAACACGCTCCCTGCATCAAGGCACTCACACACACTTCAATGCACACTCACATTGTGCACACGTGCACTCATACACACATGCACACACACACACTTGCCTTTGTGCCCTCACGTCCACATGCTTATACTCACACTTGCATACACACTCATGCATGCAGGTACACACGTGCAGGCACACACACACGTGAGCACTGGCACTCATGCACACATATATGCTCAAACCACACTCACATGTGGCTGGGCACAGCAGGATGAGAACAGGAAGCGTCAGCAACAACAGAAAAGATAACGAGAATGTGAGAGAGAGAAGAGCGATCAGAGAAAAGCCAAGACTGCAGAGGACATAACGAACAGGCAGGGAAGGAGGGGGACAAAGAGAATTGTTGGGTGTCACTGGACAGTGCTTTTCCTTTGAGCCATCCAAGGTGGGGGCGGAGGGTTGGCCCCTCTGCACACTGGTCTTGGAGGTATTCACATGGCCAGGGAAGGGAAAGAGGAGAAGGGAGGGGAGGGCTGTAGGCCCAGCGGGGTGCAGTGAGAGGGGCCCCCGCCAGGGAAGGAGGGCCTTGTGCTGGAACCTGGGCAGTTTGGCAGCCACAGTGTTTACACCAGGGGAAGGGGGTGATGACATGTCCTGGAACACGGAGGGTTGTTGTAGTCTCTGGAGTGGAAAAACTGGGTTATGAGGGCAGTGTGGGGCGGGGGGGCGGGGAATGGCTAAGAAGGTTTCACAGGGTGGCCGCAATCAGGCCAAGGCTTCTGTGCCCGGGGTCTGGAAGAGGGAAGGAAATCCAAGGACCCCAGCTATGGGTGGCTTCTGACTCCACACACCCTTAGTTGCCAAAGCCACAGCATGGAGATGATGGGAGGGGAAGCCAGAAGCCCAGAATGAGTCCACACATTCATTCATTCACCAAACAGGCACTGGGAGGCTGGCTTTGTGCTACATGCTGGGGATACATTGTGGAGCAAAATAAGCAAGTCACTGTCCTTGAGGAAGGAAAACATGCAAGGAGCAAATAATGCAACTGTGTCTGGGGTAAGTGCTTCTAAAGAAGGGTGCTGGGGGCAGACATGACAGTAAAATCAAGGAGGACTTCTTGGAGGAGCTGGCATCTGAAAGATGAAGAGGAATTAGCCAGGTGGAGGAGTGAGGGCAAGGCATCCCAGGCAGAAGGGACAGCCAGTACAAAGGCCTGGTGCAAGCTGTGGCCGGACCACAAAGGCAAGGAGACATCCAGTGAGATGGGGCTGAGAAGGTAGGCAGGGCTCAGCCCTGGGGAGGGCTTTGTATATAATTCAAAGCCTTCCCCAGGAGTCACTGAAGAGTATTAAGCAGGTATGTGACGTGACCCAAATTGATTCAAAACGTCACTCTGGGGAGAATGGAGTCCAGGAGCAGGGGCATGGGGACAAGGGAGGACACCATGAGGAGTCACCCACGGTGCAGGAGGTGGAGGTGGTGGGCCAGGGCGGTGGCTGCGGGGATGGAGAATGTTTGGAGCATGAAATCCACAGGGTGCATGTAGTGACAGATGAACTGTCAGGGGAGGCAGCAGTGAAGGGGCAGGTCCTAGGTGGTCAGTCAGGCTAAGGTGGGAGAGGCAAAGGGGAGCCCCAGGGGGGAACTAGCCCACGCCTTAACCTCAAATAGCTGGTGTGCTTAGGAGCCCCAAGCATTTTCTGCCTCCGAGTGGTGGTATCTAAGAGCTGGTCTGAAATGCTGCCGCAGAAGAGCCAAGCTGGTTAGGGATGATTTCCCGGTGGAGGGACAGGGGCCAGGCCCAGGGTGGGCCAGGAGCGGTCACGGGGCAGAGATGGGTAGAAGACATGGCTGTGGAAAGAGGCTTCCCAGCAGGTGTCTCGCAGACGAAGCTGAGTTTCAGAAAATGACCATGGAGGGAACTTGGCTACAACCGGGAAACAGAAATAAAGTGGCCTGTTTGCGCAACGGGAAACACAAGGTCCCCAGCTCTGGGGCAGCGGGCCTGTGTGCTTTATTTACTGCCATGAGCCGTGGGTCACACACTGGGGGCTCAGTACTACTGATAAATAAATGGATGGATAAGAAGTCAGTGTGGAACCTTGCTCTTTATAACAACAAAACAAAAACAGAAAGCAGGTGCTGGCATGGGGACTGACGCTCCCTGAACCCTGGTTCACCCAGGCTCAGCCCCTCACTGGCCGCCCAGCCCAGGTGGAGGTCCCGTCCCCTCTGCACGCCAAAGACCTTGGGCGGGTGGGAAGGCAGGGTGGATGAGGGCTGGGGGAAGGAGGTCGTACCTTCTCCAGGGCCAGGTAACTGGAGCCCAGCACAGGGCTGGGCACTGTGAGCCAAGCATGCCAGAGGCTCCCAGCGCAGCCTGGCCTCTGCCTTCCTGGTGAAATGCGATCCTCTGCCTTGGCTGGGGAGGGCGAGGGAGGGGGGGCCATGCATGGGGTTCTCAACCCACTTTAAACCAGGCCTCAGGACACCAAAGAATCCCTGTCATGCCT
Source organism: Macrotus californicus (assembly GCA_007922815.1). NCBI lineage: Eukaryota > Metazoa > Chordata > Mammalia > Chiroptera > Phyllostomidae > Macrotus > Macrotus californicus. The sequence goes on from VMDR010000839.1 coordinate 16,060, forward strand.
GCAGGCTCTGCCCTGTCTGGGCATGGGGAGGGGACGGGATGTCTACCACAGGAAGGGAGCTGGGCTGGCAGGTGGATGGACCTCAAATTTGCTGTGGCCACTCCAGGACACCTTGTACTTTGCCACTATGACAGGCCGGGAGGGGGTGCAGGGCATGCCAAGCGGACAGCGTCAGAGAGGACCTCTGGGACGAGGGCCAGGAGACCTGCGTACTTGTCCTGCACTCAGAACCCGGGCTCCCTGCTCGGTGATGAGCAGTGAGGGGGAGAGGCTTTCTGTGAAGTGAGCGCTCCATGGACACGTGGAAATGCCAAAAGGGGACATGGGAATTGCAGTATGGCTCAGTGCTGAGCAACAGGTCTGGGGGACTCTGTTAGAATGAGCGGATAGGGAAGGGGACCCTGAAGAAACCAAGGACATGGGGGCATGGCCCAGAGTCAGAGGCTGCACCAGAACAGGGGGCAAAAGGAGGCTGAGCCCTATGGCTGCTGCTGAGCCTCTGGGAGCCGAGCGCCCACACAGAGAAGCCCAGGAAGGGAGAGCTGGGCCCCAAGCAAGTGGGGTACCCGGTGCCAAGGGGAACTGCAGCCATAGGCCCAGGTAGCTTGAGTTTCCTAAAGGGCAGACTTCAGACCTTCCTAGTGTGTAGTCCAGGCTCACTCAGACCTGAAGCCTGTCCCTTGACAAACCCCTGTCCTGTCCATCTCTTCCATCTGTCCCTGTCCACGTGTCACCAGACCTAATCAAGGCTGACTCCTCAATATCTCCCTCCCACCCCACTGCCCTCTGTCCCCCTCAGGCCAGATTCACCTGGAGGTCAGGACCTGGGGCCTCACAACTTGCCTGCCCCACCTTGATCCATGATACCCAGTCTTCTGCTCTCCTTGAAGCAGGGCGCTCTGAATGCAAACCTGAGCAGGCCTGGAGCTTCCTGGCAGAAAGAGCTGAGGAGAGTTCTGAGAGGCCTGCCTTCCCGCACCCCACCCCCAGCCTTGACTGTCTTCACTGCCCACTCCTGGCACGCTCCAGCTGCTCTGAGTTCCTGTGCCTCTCTGCCCACCCCCCATCACTGCCTCTGGGCCATTGGGAGCTCTTCCTTTCCTGGACCACTCTTCTCACCCTCCCCCAAAACCAACGGGGGTATGTTTCCTCTAGGATGCCTTCTCTGCTCCCGCCTGCGTAGGTGAGGAGACCTCCCCTAAGCCCAACGTTCTCTGGCCAACACACTGAAATTGTCCTTTGACTTGCTAAACAACCCCCCCTCCCACCCACCCACCCGACTGCAGATCCCTGACAGCAGGCACTGGCCTGGCAGGTCCCTGGGTCAGCCTGTCTTCAAGCTGACTGTTGATTGGCTGACTGTCTTGTTGCACGACTTTCCCTCCCTCAGGCGGCCACAGCTTGGGGAAAACAGAGAATGGTGGGGAATGGGGTGGGGCAGGAAAACTAGGGGAAGGGGAGTATGAGCCGCCCCCAGCCTTACCCGGTGAACAAGGGATCAAAAAATAGCCAGACGTCTTGGGCAACGGCCCTCGGTTGCCAGGCCCTGACATCTGCCCAGGCACAGAGCAGAACTCTCCCCTCCCTGCCCCTCCTTCCCCTCCCTGCCCCTCCTTCCCCTCCCTGCCCAGAGCAGCAAATACCAAAGGGCAGCTGGACAGGTCAGCCCCTGCCAGCCCGTCCCGAGGGTCAGGTGACCTCCCCTCCCCACACCACTATAGCCTGGCCCTCCGGGCAGCCCTCTGCCCCAGTGCCACAGTGCACAGCGTCTTCTCCACATTGGGACTCCGGAAAGGCCTTTGCCAGCGCCTGCAGTCAGCATACACTGAGAGAGGGTCACTTCCCACTGGACCCTCCCGTCTCCACACCCCCAGGACCCACCAGGGAGGAAGCCCTGGTGAGTGCTGCCCTGGGGGATAGGGACGGAGGTGGGCTTGCTGAACCCTCGGTGGTGCCACAGGGCCAGAGGGGTGGGCCCCATCTCCATCCACAGCTGGTTAAGGACCTGCCTGGGGAGGGGTCCGTCTGTGCATGTATGAGGGGCAAGTCGCAGCAGTTCAGCAACATAGAGATTCTGTCATTTGCTTCTCTGCCCTCCACTAGAGAAATCCCACCCTTCTCTTCTTCACGGCCCCTGGAGGAAGGCAGGGTGCTGGGGGTGCTGGGCTGGGTCGGGACGGTAGAGGAAGCTGCAGGGGCAGGGGCAGGCATCGGAGCCGATGCTTCATACCCCACACTGTCCTAGGAGAAGCAGCTGTCTCAGGACAAGTGAGCCCCACCCCAGAGCCCAGGAATGTCCTGTCCTGGCATGTCCTGTCCCAGCAGCCTCACCTTCTACCCAGCAGGACCATGGGGCTAGGATGACATCAGTGTCTGTGGGCAGTGGCCTGGGCACTGGGTGCAGGGTACCCCATGGCGTGGGGTGCAGGGGGCCCTGAGCATCAGAGACGTGTCGCCAGGAGGGCCCCCTGCCCTGGGCAGTGGCAGAGTCTTTGGGTCCCCTCTCCCATGGGCTCTACTGGGCTCTCCATGTGCCTGAGACCTGAACCTGAGTCTGCCAAGTTCCTCAGAATCTCTGGGGACCTAAACACATCCATGCCAAGCCCCTTCCCCAGAGATTCAGACCTGGGGGGCAGGACCCAGGCTTCTACAGCTCTTAAAAGCTACCAGTTCATTTTTAACCATTTACTATGAAAAACTTTAAGCCTACAGGAAAAGACAGAGGGAGTAATATAAGCCTGCATCTGGATTTAAGCAGTTGTTTGAGGTGTGCCTATGTGCGTCATCAGCTATGCTAAGGCGTCCCGGCACTCCCCACCCCAGGCAGGTTCTTACAGAACCCTAACTCTGTCATCCCACTAACAGAATTAATGACTCTCTGAGACCGTCTATATCCAGCCCATATTCACATTTCCCCAATTGCCCTCTAAATGTTTTTAAGGCTTTGTTTAGACCAGGATCAATCAAGGTGCATCTGGTCAGTATGCCTTCTAAGTCGCTTTCAATCTGGAAGGATCTCTGCCAACCGCCCCCACCCCTTTCCCCACCACGTTGAGGTGCTAAATTGAGGAGTCAGTTGTCCCATAGGAGAGTACGAATACGGCTGAGTCAGACAACTCTCAGTACCCAGAGAGGAAAGGACTGGGACTCTAGGGCAGAACTCGGTCTCCTGGCCCCCCTACCCCACCGTGCTTCCCCAGAGCCAGCTCCTTATTATGGATCTGAGAAACTGCTGCGAAGGGCCTGTGGCCCCTGGGACCCTCCCAGTCTTCCCAGGACACTCTGGGGGTGCAAGCCAGACTGAGCCCACCAGTAGCCAGCAGCTTGCTCCTGCCTCCTCCCGCTCTGAGCAGGGCACAGGAACAGACCCTCCCAGGCAGAAATCTGGGCGTTTGCTGTCTTGCTGACCAGCAGCCACAGGAGCACCAACCAGCTTTATGGCGTGAGCACTGACGCACAGGGTTGTTCAGGGCAGCGGCTAGAGTGAGAGGTGGGGAGGGCGGGCAGCCCACACCAGTGCCACACTGGCAGCCCCTTACGTCAGGCTAGTTTCTCTCCCTCCTCCAGCCGTGGGCCCACCCGGCCCAAGAGGGACCTGTTTGGTGCAGGTGCTGAAGACTGTGGCCCACTCTGCTCAAATGTGCCTCCAGTACCCTCATCCCTGCCCACCCTCCCCAGCAAGCCCTGTCCCTGGTTTTGGGGCCCCTTCCCTATGAATCAAGCCAGGCACCACACTTCTCAGAATGTGCCTCATTCAGGGCAAAAAGCTTCCCAGCGAGACAACCTTTAGAAGCAGGGGGTGGCTAGAAGGGAATGTGGGGTGATCAATCTTGATGAGAACTTCTGAGCCCAAAACAGTCATCTGCAAAGGTAGAGGCCCTTTGCTGTCTGGGCTGAGGACAGGCCTGGCAAACCCAGGACAGCTCAGGAGTGTGTATCCCCAGGTCGTCAGGCTGGGGTAGGTTTGGCCCCTCCAGGTGGCTGTGTGCGCCTGCTGCTGCCCTCTGCCGGGCAAAGGCTTGCTTGCTCACTCCCATTCTTCCAGAGGACGCTCACTCTTCAGTTGGCCAGTTTTGCTCTGTGGCCTCAAGAACCATGACCACGCACGCACGCACACACACACACATGCACCATTTACACACTCGCCCACACACTTGCTCCAACCCACTATTTTGTTTTGATCCTAACAGAGCTGTTTCTTCTGGCAGTCATAAGGCTGCCATGCTCACCACGGGCCAGACCTTCCATCTCTGGCTCATAAGTCTCTTCCACCAGGCAGGTGACTGGTCATATTCCTCAGAGAAAGGGGATGGTGTGGGGCAGGGTGCCTGAGGTCCGGGAGTGTGCAGGTCTGGGTTTGGCGATATCTAAGATCCTGGCTGCAGCTTCAAGGGGTCTGCCTTGGAGGGGCTGGTGAAATGGTTACTGGTCTTGCCCAGGGTGCCCAAGGCCCCAGGGTGCTGTCCTGTGTTTGGGATATGTTAGGGCCCGGGAAGGCTGGAACCCCTGCCAGCCTCTGCCTTCCGCAGAGCAGCCTTTCCAGCGGCTCGGCTCTCTTGAGTCATCTTCACCCCACGCGCCTCCTGCCCTGACAGCGGCGCGCTCAGAGCATTGCTGGTGCTGCTGAGGACATTTGGCTGCAGTCGAAAGGCTTCTAAACTAATAATCACCGTATTAAAATCACATTTGGTCCTCAAGCTGGAGGAACGTCGAGAGATTTTAAATGTTAAGAGAAAAAAGGGGGGAAAAAATCGTCCCTCAAAGGATAAAATCAGCCTCGAAATAAGTCACTGCAGCTGAGGAATATGAAATATCGCTCTGTGACTCTGGAGCTCGAGGCTTCCCGGGAAACGGACACTCCAAAGCCACGTATCCCAGCCACAGCTGGGAGGTGATGTGTCAAGTCCCCCAGCACTCGTATTGATCCCAGCGGGCTGGGGGCCATGCAGACAGAGGACACACAGGCCTATGGCCCTTGAGTCATTTTAGAATGAATTTTAACATGTGATTTTTTTCTCCAGAAAATAACCTTGTGTTTTCCCAGCCTGGATGGTCCCAGATGGTACACAACCCTCCACCACATGAGAAATCCTGAAATCCTGTCCGTAACGACCTAAGTGGCTTTAACTGGTTTTCTGGTCCTTTCTTCTCTAACAAGTTAAAAAAAATGCTCCCCTGGGCCCTGCAAAGACATAGAATGGTATTTGTGCCAAACCTCTGGTCTGAGAGGCCTGCAAATGGACATTAGAGCCTCAGAGGCAAGAGGGCAGGCCACCTCCACGCTGCCCTTGAATCTGCAGTCTGCAGCCTGACACGCTTCGTATCGGTCTTCTGATTACCTGCCCCCCAGAGTGCCCCCCCAGACTTATTGGAGGGTGGCCCCAAAGGCTTCCACACCCCAGTGACCTCAGGCGACTCCCTCCTCCCTACAGTGAGCTGGGACCAGACAGTCACTTCCAATCAGCATGGCCAGATGCCCTCTCTGCCCCCTCCATACCGAAGCCCCAGCCCAGTGCGGGGGGGCGTGAAACTGGGCCAGGCCCACGTAGCACCCTGCCTCTTCCTCCCCATGCTGCCCTCCCTCTTGCCTATGGCTCCCTCGCACACACACCCCAAGCAGGCCCCCCTCAGCGCCTCCCAGGCCAGGCCACCATCCCTCCCCCGTCACACCCGCTGCCAGCCCCTCATACCACCACCGTCTCAGTGACAGCACTATGTCCCCTCACTATTTTGACGAGAACCCTTTTCTTCAGTACAATTTTTCCCTATGAGTCCCCCTGTGATATTCATTATATTTTTAGTATCTGTTGATTGAGAAAATAGATGGTGATAAAAACCACTAGGAACATAAGCAATGCCTTTAATGAATTTGTATTTTGGTAATCACCAAAGCATTTGCATACCCTGGAGAAATGATTGCGGTCCGTGGGTGTCACGTTTGGAGTCTGCAGAGAATGCTGGTGGTGGTGTGGTCTGGGCAAGGTGCCCAGCGCCCTGCGAGGGCACCCTTCATCCAGGGCACTGTTAACCCGCCCCCTGCCCGGCGCCGGATTGAGCCGCCACTGCAGCGTGCTGCCCTGGGCCTTGGTACCCTCACGACCCAGCTGGAGCACAGGATCCTGGCCTGAGAGCCTGACATGGGCCTCAAGACCCAGAGGAAGACTGTGCTGGGGGGCAGGCCTGGCAGCAGCCTGAGAGAACCCTGGCTCCAGTGCTTGAGCTCTGGACCTTGGGAAAGCTCTCCATTCTTCTCCGCTTGACAAGGATTCTCTTGAAAACTGGAGGTGGGAGCTAAAGCCAGTGGTCCACAGTGATGCCCAACAGGAGTGGCTGTTATCGTACAGATGTCTTCGCGCAGTGACACTCTGAGAGTCTCACTCCAGTGAGGTCGCTTTCAACCTAAGCACCCCTTACTGGGTATCTGGCTGTGAGCTGGTGACAGACTAGGCTGTGCTGCTTAACAAGCCGCCCCCAAACCTCAGTGCCTGGTGTGACAGAGATTGAGTTCTCCGTCACGCTACATGTCCAAGGTGCAGTCCCTCAGGGAGCCGCAGTGCTTCCAGGATGACTGCGGCCAGGAAAGGAGAAGGTGGGAACTGCTTGCTCTTAGGAGCTCCCACCAGAAGTGACCCATCACTGCCATGCACACTGGGCCAGCCAGAGCAGATCCTACGGACGCACTTACCTCCAGTGAGCAAGGGAAGTGCGGCGGGGCCGTGTCCCCACAGGGAACACCAGGAACCAGGCCTTTGTGAGCAGCCCTGGCAATGGCCAGTCAGCCACCTTGTTCCCAGAGCTGACAGGCTTTGATAGGGTACAGTCCGTGGCTGGTGTAGCTCCAGTTCAGACCTTGACAACAAGCTTGATTTGTGGTTTCCCCTGCCATCTTTCCTAAAATGAGAGTGGCGAGTTTGAAACAGAAACCAAAAAAGTGTTCTGAAGTTTTGATGAACTTGGGTCTAGCGTGTGGGTAGGGGTCACATGCACACAGGCTCTCAGGAAGGAAGGTGTGCCAGCTGGTCGTGCAGCCACAACGCACTCACCCACCTCAATGTGCCGGGCAGCATCTGTCATTGTGCCTGCATCCTTGGTGGTAGTGTCCGTCCCCCCTCTGGCAGCCAAATATAACTGCAGGCCTGCTGCTCATGACCCTCCTTTCAGACCAGAGAGTGTCCTGCGACCCCACAGCAGGCTGGCTGTCACTCAGGCCCTGCAGGCTCTGCTGACACAGGCAGCCCAGGACCTCTTTTAACTGCCAGCTCAATGCCCAGGCCCCCCAGAGAAATTAGCCCATGAATCTCCTGGAGTAAGGCCCAGAGTTTTGTCACTAAGGACATGACCCAGTGACAGGGCAGGAGGACACCAACCTGGGGCCATCTGTCTATCCTTCGTGGGGGCAGGGGCTCTAAGCGGAACTCTCTGGATGGGGCGTCTCACCTCTTACCTCCCTCCCCATCCCCCCATCCTAACTCCCTCTTGTCCCTCCCTAAGGAACACTAGGTGGGTAGTGGGCCCCACTTCTGGGCTGTGGGACTGTGAGAGGAGGCATGGGCTAGAGAGAGGGACATTTGTCTCCCTCGAAGCACTAAAGGGAATCCAGGGTATTCAGCAAATGTCAGAGGGGCATGAGGTCCTGTCTCAGGCAAGCACCTCACCTGCCTTCCCAGCACCCAAGCTGAGTCAGTCTTGAGGATCACCCACACAGTGACAAACCTGGTAGGGGAGATGCTTGGGAAGAGGCCTCCACAAAAGAATGCTGTTTTTCGTCTTCTGAGCATCATGACAAGCCTGTGGCAGTGGGTGGGAAATTAAGCTCAGGGTCCTTACTTGGTGCGTCCCAGGGGCCTCAGCAAGCTGGTGGGAACACCTGGAGCAGAGCTGGGCTCCTATCTCCTTGCCCGGGGCTGTTAGAAAGTAGACATGGACCCGGAGGCCAAGGCCTGTGCCAGTGACAGAAGTGCCTACTTGCAGCAAAAGGCAGGCCTGGGTTAGAAAGATCGGTGGAGTTGAATTACTTATGCGGGACTTCCAAGGGACAAATAGAAGAATGGAGTTCCCTAGCTTTGTCCCACAGAGTGGGAGGATGCACAGACAGAGATGGGAAATCTCAAGCTTCCTTGGGAATCCAAGGTCGGCATCAGTGCCAACGCGAGGCCACAGAATGCCTCCCCTAGCAGCAGCAAAGCCCATCTGCCCAGCGCAGGCAGGCGCTCCAGTGCTGATGCCACTGCCCATCCGCCCTCCTTCCACGCTTCCCACCAAACTGTCAGAACCACAGCCAGGGGCAGAGGGAGGCTGAGGAGATGTCACCTAACATAGTCCCTAAGATGATCCTTGAGGAAAAGAGCCTTAGTTTCCCCAGCTGTCAAGCCCAGCTTTTTGAAAAGTACAGGTGACTACACAGCAGATCTCCCATTGCTACCAACCCACCCCAAGTCTAGGGGCAAGAGTTTGTGTCTCACGCTGTGGGGTCTCTTGGAGGCCCAGGGCCATGCTGGCTCAGTCCGTGCTCTCTATAAAGGTTCAGCCAGGGCTCCCAAGAATGGGAATGACAGTGTCTCTCGGGTCTGGTTGACACCTCCAGCCAGAAGCCCCATGGTGGTCCATACCATGCCCCAGCTCTACATGGACTGACCCCTCCTGACAGTTTCTGAGGTGTGGAGCCACCAGGACATGTGCTTAACTATTGTTAGGGCTGGAGAGACCAGGGCTGGGGGACAAGAAAACCTGGGTCCTGTCCGAGCACAGCCAGTGACTTGTAGGAGGCTTTGGTCAAATCCCAGCCTCCTTGAGGCTCAAACTCCTGACTCTCAAAGTAGATAAACAAGAGCCCTCAGGTTCCCCGCAGTGTGGCAGGTAAGCGCGCTCGGGCCAATGTTCACATCCCTGCTCTCCCCACACTAGCTGGGTGCACACAGGCAAGTTTAACCCTCTGTGCATTTTCCTCATCTGCAAAATGGGCCAGCAACACCACTTCCCAGAGTAGGTGTGAAGCCTTACTGGGTTCATCTATATAAAGCACCTAGAACAGTACCTGGCACATGGCAAGCACTACATGTCTTGCTATTTATTATTAATTCCTTCTTATGCTGCCACTGTGAGGCGACATCCATGTCCTTAGAGCTCCTTAGGGAGATGAAGGTGTGGGGAAAGAAAGGCAGTGGACTGCCCAGCGCGGAACACGTGCTGCTGCTGGGACACTGCCTGGGTGTTTGGGGAGCGGGGCGCGGGGAGCTGGGCCAGTTCTGTGCCTGGCCCAGGGAGCTGGTGTGAGGGACAGGGCCCAGGCTCCTTCCAGGAGTAGTTATAAATGAATTTTATAGCATGGCTGTCCCTCCGGTTACCGGGAGAGCCTCTGCCTCCCTTTCCCCAGGGACAGGTCAGCTGGCAAATAATGACATATAAGCGAACCCAGAGAGAGAAGCCATGTTGGGCTACCTTGGTTTTGCTTTCTTCCTTCTGGCCTTCACCAAATTTGCAAGTAGGACTGGGTTTGCCAAGCACTGGGGACATCAACTTATCCCTGGGCCAACTGCTGATTTCCCTCCCCATCTAGATGCCTCCCACCCACTTCTTTTCTCAGCGCCCAGAACAGGCTCCCAAGGAGGGCTCACCTCTGTGCAGTCTTGGAGCAGAGCTGGGAAAGGCTGGGGCTGTGGTCTCAGGCACAGCCCTTGCACCATCAGGCCTCAGCAGACCACCCTCCCCAGCCAGGTTCCAGCCACACAGGCAGTTCCTGAAGCCACACCCTGCATCCAGTGAAGCAAATGCACAAACTTGGAGGAACACCCCTTCCCCTTCCTGAAGGGGAGAGCACTCTGTGGCCTGCAGAAGTAGGCAAAGCAGGAGAGGCTGCCTTGGCGGGGACAGATGAGCTAGACTGAGGATTTCAATGCCCCTGGTGCTGGAGGTCTGGGCTGGTGGCAGAAGCCTGCCTGAGCCGGGATTCTGAACAAACTGACAGGTACTGCTGTGCCTGGGGCCAGACGACTATGTCCACAGTCTGGACTGAAGGTCATTTAGAGGGCTCATCATGCCTAGTGCTGCCCAGTCTGGTCACATCCTCCACCAGGAATCCAGCAGAGGAGAATATTAATAACTCGGCAGTGACGGGCACTGCTGTGAGAATGTCCTCACAGACACAATATGGCTGGAAGGGCCTCTTTCGAAGTGTCTCCTCGGCACTCTCCTGACACAAAGTCAGGATGTCTTTAGTAGCTGCATTTCCATCCCAGAGTCCCAGCATTTGCCTGAAGTCCAGCAAGCTTGCCCTTGGGAGGAAGAGACAGCAGGAGGTGGCAGGGGATGAGGCCCAGAGACAGGGAGCCAGCTTTACTTCCATCTCTGCTCCTGGACTCCACTGGCCCCCAGGCAAGGCATTTCAGGCCTCACTTTCCTCATTTGCAAGGTGGTGGTGAGAAAGCCTGCCTTCCCCACAACCCAGGTGGGAAAATGTGACCCACCAAGATGACAATGCCAGGAGTGACAATGACTAATCACATCTATTGAGCACTTAGCTCTGGGCTAACCTTTTCACAGGCTATGTCTCAATTCTGTCCTTAACTCCATGAGGTACGCATCCTTATTGTCCCATTCCACAGATGGGAACACTGAGGCCAAAGAGGTTCAGTAGCTCCCCAAGGTCACACAGCCGTGATGAAAATCGGTGGTGCACAGCCATGCTGTACAGAAGGGAAGCACTCCTGCACCCCAGCCCCTGCTAGATGCTGAGCACCCCAAAGGCAAAGGCTGCTCTCTTCTTGGGCCCGGAACCAACATTCCCCAAGGCAGGCAAGCAATAGGACATGAAAATTTAGGACACAGTCCCCAGACCTGGAAGCCTATGTTTGTGTGTATTGTTTGAGTTTTTACAAGTATTTGAATATTTAAATGCAAAAGGTACAAAACTCTACTTGGAGAAGTCTTGTTTTCAGCCCTGCTCCCCATGGGCAACCACGGTTAGTCATTACCTGTAACAGATACTCCAGCAGTGGTCCCCGCCTGTTTACAATGCGGTTTAGCTCCCGCTGGCTGGGGGCTGGGGACCATGGGTGCGTCTGAGCACTGCCACCACCACTGCCTCCTCACATCATTTCCACCCTCCTCTGCTTTCCAGGGTCCCTGCTGAGAGCCCACAGCTGGGAAGAAAGTTATGCTATGACAACGACAAAAGCCAAGGAGAAAGTTGAGGATCTCTGACAGTCCTGCTTCTGTCCTGGAGCTGCTGCTTGTCTACCTCAGGCCATGGTTGTGCAGGACAGTGTGGAAGGTGGGAACACCAGGATGGGCGTGCTACTGCAGCCCTTCCTGCACCAGGTCGGGGGGCACCTGAGCGTGATGAAGTATGACGAAGACACAGTGTGCAAGCCCCTCGTGTCCCAGGAGCAGAAGTTCTATGAATCCCTGCCAGTGGCCATGAAGCGGTTCACCCCACAGTACAAAGGTGAGTGTCCAGGCGGCAGATGTGACCTGGGCCACCACACCCGGCCAGGCTCGTCTGCACACACCCACTGCTTCCTCGAGCACTGTGGTATGTGTGGTGGTTGCCATGGAGACATGCCCCTCTCCTGCAGCCCAGCTGGCCTTCACTGCCCTAGTTTCTCTGAACTCTTCATGTCCCCAGGTCTGGAGTATAATAGCATTTGGAGTCCTTCCAAATTAGCTCAAGCCACCCAGCTTCGAGGAATTAAGAGCGGAATAAAATGGGGCATCCTGGCCTGTGCTTTGGGAGTACATGGCTGGGTCCTGTGACCATGGCTGGTAAACACAGGACAGGAAGAGGCCTCCTTTACCTCATGCTAGAGATTCAAGTGGGTGGCAGGAGCCTCAGGGCTAGGACATGACACAGAAGAACTGGGCCACAGCAGGTTTAGAAAAACAGAATTCCTGCCCTCTCACCCAGAGGCAGAGCCAGGGGCATGGGCTGCCTTGCAGGGGGACCCGGGGAAATCAGGCATGAAACAGTGTGTATCCTGATCTGCGCGTGAGGGGGCATTTGTGGGGAGAAGACTGTGGGGAGGCTGCCTATTCTGGGCCTCCAGGCAGGGCCTCTGGGCTGTTCTGTTCATGCCCAGCCTTCTGCAGGTGTGGTCCACAGGGCTCAGGGCATGGCTCTGCCAGCCACAAGCCCGCAGTGGCATGGGTGCTCAGAGAAAAGACCTCCTCTAAAGGACTGTAGCTGTGACTGCAAGCTTCTGTCCTCCTTGCCCAAGTATCTGCAGTGAGGGCAGTGGTAACACCCAGAGCAGCCGGTCAGAAACTCACTTGCATTGCCATGATTGACATAACTGGGAAAGCTGGAGGTTGTCTACACCAGCGTTTCTCAGTGTAATCTGAGATCAACCAACTTTACCAGAATCACTGGGGAGAGAGAGAAAGAGAGAGAGAGAGAGAGAGAGAGAGGGTGCGCGCGCACGCGTGCATACATGCAGGTTCCCGGGGCCCGTCCTGGACCTGGGAACCAGAATCCCTGGGTTTAGGGCTCAGGAATTGATATTCAGCATGTTCCAAATTAAGACCACTGGTGGGGGGCCAGTCCTGAGTCCTAGGAGGCATTCTTCAGTCCTGGCCTGCTGGGCCCCCCTGAGAGTCTGAGACAGGACGGATGAGCATCAGACACCGAGACAGGGGTGCACAGCTGGAGTGCAGCCTGGACAGGCCTCCCCTGGGGCCCTCTGGGGCCCAGGCGGTGTTGACCATGGCTTGTGGGTCACTGCTCATCTTGTCAGAGCACCCACTGGAATGTCTGTCCTTTCAAAACTGAACTCAACCCGGCAAAGGGGTGACAGGCTGCCTGTGGCATTTCACGCTTCCCTGACACTGCTCTGGAGCTGAGACAGACTGCCAGGGCCAGCACAGACAAAGCAGGAGAGTGAGGGAGGCTGCCCCATCTCCAGATCCGATCCTGCTGCTCCCCTGCACCCTGTCTGCACATGCCCATTCCTCCTGGGGTAGGACCGCACCACACTCAGGCCCTCTCAGGCACGGGTTTACTGTCTAGACCCTTCCTCTGCTCTGCTTCCCCCTTCAGGATGGATCCATCCCCAGAACCAACCGCCTTGGGGCTCTGCTAAGGTGGGAGATTAATTTGAACCAAGGCTCATAGCTACACACATCAATGGCTATGGGGGATGTTTCAGTCTCTGCCTTGGGCTTCACTGAGGAGGTGCTGTTTGCAAACTGCATTAGGGTACCGCAGATACCCCCCCAGATGAGACCATGTGGTCCCGCTGAGGGTGAGGCAGAGTCCTGGGCTGGGGTGACCTCCAAACATGAGGTTCCAATGACATAGAAACACTGATCCACTTGCTAGTCACAGTCCAGGCCCACTAAGGAAATGCAAGTCTACAGACACTGGAATATCAGACACCAGGACAGGACACTCCCTCTCAGATGCTTGGGGCAGGAAGCTGACGTCAGGTTGTAGTGGGAGAGAGACCCTCAAAGGACTCACAGGCTGTGCAGCTGCCTGGTCTCACGTGGTAAGAAAAGTAACATCGCCTAACCTTTAGAGCTCCCTCACTGCCCAAATATCTGTAAGTAGTCTGCAGGTGCTACAACCTTCTGAGATGGGGACTATTACCCTCCTCATTTCACAGGTAAGGAAACTGAGGCACAGAGAGGTTACCTAACTTGTCAGGGCACACAGTCTGTGAGGGACAGAGCCAGGATTCAAAGCTCCCAACTCTGAGTCCCAAGTGTGGCTTTTGGCTCCACCAGCTACTTAGACTGGAGATGGACTCCTTGGATGCCAGTGCCTAGGGGGTCATCTAGGCCAATGAGGAAGGGCCACTTCAGCTAGAGACCTCAGGTCAGGAGCACTCGAGTGCCTACAAGGCTGCCTCAGGGGTCTCCCTTTTTCTCCTGGATGGGAACAGCTCCAGAGCTGTTTCTGACATGGTCACTGCACACCATGGTGCACACCTCTCCCCCCATCACCGTCTGGCACTGGGACAGCTTCAGGGGGTGCTCGGCAGTGATGTCTTTCCCAAAGGCAACCTCCCCAAGCTAAGAGCTTACCCTGGACTTTTTGCTGGGCTGCTCAGGTATGGCAGTATCTTGGGCTGCGTCCCTCTGCCTCCCAGTCTGCCTGCCTGTCGGCTTTGGGTGAGTGAGGATGTGCTCCTAGGTCTAGTGGGTTAATAGAGGAGCCAGATTCATATTACAGACAGCAACAGATAAACACTCTCGTGAGCTTACAAATAAATACATAACAGAATATTCAGAGGCTGAGGAGGCTGCTCGGCCAAACTAAAATTGCTGAGATGCTCTGGGTGTGTCAACCATGGCAATAAGCGCTCCTGTCTGCCCAGCCGGCACGGTGGCAGGTCGAGGTGCCTAGGGAGGGCTGGCAAGCAGGCAGCCAGGGCTCCCACTCTACAGGCAGGGGCAGCAGAGTTCTGGGAACCCGTGGGCCTCTGAGGCCTAATCCCCGCAGGCTGGAGGCCAGGTCAGAGCACTTGACCAAAAGAACAATCCAAGTCCCTAGCGACTGGATGCCACTGACGTGCTGCTCTTGTTACAAGCGGGCCGCTTGAGACTGTTTGCAAGGCCCTATTTGTGCTGGGTCCCAGGCTTCCAAAGGGCTGGGCTGAACCACAGAGGGGTGTGTGGGAGGGAGAGAAGACAGACAAATGGAGACAGGGCCAGCCAGAGATGTGCAGGAAGATGGAGCGAGAAGGCAGGGACATGGAGCCTGGCTGTGTAGCTCTGACAATTGAAAAATAGAAATGACTTTTGGATTTTATTGGTTTTGGGTTTTTTGCACCTCTGCTCATCTTCATTTATTTAGACACTCAAAACAGATGAGATCAGACAAGAGCCGGAACCTAGAAAAATGGATGAAGGTCACATTTCTTGCCTCTCAGGCCCAGGCTCCCTGAGAGCATGGTTTCTGGCAGGGCCATCACCACAGCCTCAGGAGTGGGAAACGCCAGGGGCCGCCGGACAGTAACTTGGACTTGATGAGATGCAAGAGGGCCTTGCCTTGGCCGCACACCTTCCTAGGCTCCCCAGGCAGCCAGGGGGTTCTGACCAGTGCAAGGATGATCGTAGAGGCCAGTGAGGTCTCCCCTTCTCACACACGGAGGGTGGGCCCGGAGCCCCTCCCGAGAACAAGTGCAGTGACCTTACCCCCACCCCCAGGAAACAGGGCTGGCAATATAAACCCCACGTCCGTGGGCTTCCTGTGCTCCCAGCACCTGCACCAATGGCCCTCACAGGATGGTGGGGTCACAGCTTCTCTGCTTGCTCCACAGAACAGAATGACCGAAACAAACAGGACTGAGGACACAGCAAGGCTGTTCTCGCCCACACGTGGGTAAACACAGTGTGACAGCACAGAGTCTCCCTATGAAGTCCTTAGCTCCATGTCACAACTTGTTCCTTCTTCCACATCTAGGTCTGGTGTGGCCTTCTCAGAGCACTATACCTGTGTGACCTTGGCCAAGTTATTCATTCTCTCTGAACCCCAGTGGCCAGAGTCAGGCTGCTACAGCACAGCGATGACAAATGAAGAGCACACGGTGCTGGCGCACAGTAGGCATGGAGGTCACGGCGGTGATGATCACTGTGCAGTCGCCTCCCCAGCCTGCCGTCAGTCCTGCTCTCGTGGGCATGCTGCTGCGATGGGCTTGCTTTAGGGATGCACGCTGGTCTTCAGATAAATCAGGTGCAGGCACGGCATTATAGATGTATCGTGGTTACTTTACAGGGTGCAGGGGCCTGGCGTGAGATGAGGGAATGCAGACTTTGAGGAGCTGGCAAAAACTGAATGTCACTCTCAGGCTACAAAATTAGGGCACTGGGAATCTGAGATGACAGGACTGGCCTGAGGAGACCGCTGAGCTAGGCAAAGATGGCTCTGAAAAGCAGCTTGCTGAATTACAGAGCAGGCCGAAAACGGGTGTCTGTACTGACCAGCCCTGGAGGGCCGGGCAGAACACAGGCAGGAACTCAGCTGCCTGAGCTTATTCAGCGGAGATAACCACTTATGCTGAGAAGGCGACCAAGTGGCCAGGGAAAAAAATAAATATTTTGGAGGACAGAATCACATGCAACCCACCTCTCAGTTGGGGGCCCAGCAGAGAGGTTCAAATGAAGAGCAATTTTTAA
The DNA here is from genome assembly GCA_007922815.1 of Macrotus californicus. NCBI lineage: Eukaryota > Metazoa > Chordata > Mammalia > Chiroptera > Phyllostomidae > Macrotus > Macrotus californicus. The sequence continues at coordinate 32,173 of VMDR010000839.1, forward strand.
AGGTCCTGTCAGCATAAGGGTTAAGGACACAACTGGGGACGCGAGGCACCAGGGACCAGCAGCACTGGAAAGCTCTCACGCCCCGGCCTACAGGGCCGGTGTGAGGGGACAGCGGAACTGACCGGGTGAGAGGGAAGCCACAAGCACTCGGAGACCCACTTCTCGCAGAACATTTGTGAGGTGGGCTTCTGTGCCATTGCCAGGAGGATTGTTCCTTCTCTGCCAGGACTCTGGGGAGACAGGGTGCCCACTGGCTACCCAGCCCAGAGAGGAAGGCCTGGACTCTGCCTTCCTCATGAAACCTGAGTGAGGAATACAAAGGGAGCAGCCACAGAGCAGTGAACATAAGTGCCAGGACTGATACCAGGTCTGGCCGCCATCCTGGAGGAGGAGTCCAAGCAGCACGTGTTCGTGGGGTACCCTCCCACTCTTCCCTTTTACTGAGGAGAAGGTGGTCCTGGAAATTGGGGAAATCTCACAATTCTTCTTCTCATGTCACAGAGCCACGTTCTGCCAATAGCCTTCACGTGCTGTGCGTGTAACCAAAGGAGACAGCGAGCATCACTGCCAAAGCCAGAGCTGGGGAGGGTGGATGAAGGCGTGACGCAGCGCTGAGCCCCTGCAGGCTGTCTGGGGAGACAGAGACAAACAGAGGGAGAGAAAGCACGATGGAGGCAGACAAGGGGAGGAGTGCAAGGGCCCCCACTTCTGTCACTGCTACTCTGGCAGGGGGCCCCTCTTCGCAGACAAGTTCTGATGCCCCAAGTTTGGGCCCAGTTGGGGCAGCTGTGGTGTGACTGGGAAGGTGTGACTGTGCACAAAGGAACTGGAATGCGAGGACAGAATGTACAGGCTGGCTTTGTTAAAGCATGAGGGGGCAGAGAAGTGCCATAAAGCAGAGGCTGTGCCAAGATCAGCCCAAGGCTCTCTTCTGCAGGCTCCACAGCTCTGGGCTCATTCTGGAACAGGTCAGGTTCAGGCTAAGCCAAGACAGTCCCTACAGCTTCCTTGAGAGAGGAGTTGGGGAAAAGGAAAGGTAGACCATTGCCACTAAAATATACTTCAAAAGGATGTCACCCATCACAACATGTCCACTCAGGTAAATTCAACCTGGTTTCTCCACCCCTCGCCCTCCTTCATGTGCTCCGCAGGTACCATCACAGTTCACCTCCGGAAAGACAGCCTAGGCCATCTCAGCTTGGTTGCCAACCCACTGAAGGAGAACCGGGGGCCCTTAAAGGTCCCTTCAGGGTCAGCGGCGGTGGTGATATGGCAGAAGCTCCAGCAGACCACGAGCAGCAGTGGCGGCACAGGTCCCTTCTCCCAGTGGCAGCACGTCCAGCTGGCACACTCGCTCAAGGAGAGGTGAGGGCCACTCGGCAGGATGACAGAAGCTGGAGCTCATCCCTAGCAGGGACCAGCACTGCTCCCACTGGGGCCAAGGCCAATGGCTCCCCGTGAAGGCCGGAGCGGAGAAAATGAGAAACTCAGAGGAAGGCTCTGTCCAGAACGACTGTGAACAGAGAAGGGAACACTTCTTTGTGGCCCTCTCAGAGGGGGGCTGCGGTGCCTTCATCTCAGATGCGGGGGACACGGCAGGGCCCTATGCGGCAGGCATTCAGTGCCTATTTGTCTAATTGAATGCCCGTTTCACTGAGACCATGAAGTCACTGGGGGAATATGCAGAGCAGAAACCTCAGAAGAATTGATATGAAGCAAAACTGTGGCTAATGTCTCTCAGTAATCGCCTTTCCTTAGCAGTCGAGACAGGGTGAGAAGCCAACGCGGCACTCAGTGCAGCCTCAGAGGCGCAGGCAGTTCGGGGCACCGAGGTCCCTGGAGAGGTCTCCAAAAACCTCTGATAACACCAGCTGACCTTTCTCAGATGAGAAGGATCCCTGCAGATTTTTTGACATTTATGGGAAAACAAAAGGGAGCTAATACAATGAAAGTGCCTCCCTTCCCCCAGGAGCACAGTAGATCTAATTAAGTCTCTTGGCTCAGCATCAGGAAGTGGGTGCCCACTATCGCCATTTCACAGATGGGGAAGCTGAGACACAGGACAGGAGGAGGGGTACCAAGTATGCACAATTCCCACCCCCTATGGCACTTCGAGGTCTCAAGGGTAACAGACTAACCCCCAACTTCTGATTCCCCGTGGGGCTGTCGCGCCCACAGTGTAGGGCCTCAACAGTGGGATGATAATCCAGATCACTGACAAGTGACTTTAAACTGCCTCAGTGCTCCGAGGAGGTGACATGTTCTAATGAGCTAATGTGAGTGTGGAGTCTCTGCAGGGGCTGCAGTGTGGCCAGACCTGGTGCTAAGGACTGATGGGCAGGAAGGGCATTCTGAGGCCCTGCAGTGTCCTTGAGAGTAGCCAGGGACAGTCTGTGTCAGAGTTCAGCCCAGGAGAACACAGTCAGTCACAGAAAAGGGTCCCTTGTCCCAGACCTGTGGGCCTGGCTGCCCTGACTGTCCTGTTTCCTCCCTGCTTCCCTCACCTGCAGCCCAGCCACGGGTCTCCTGAGGTCCAAGATCCACCTCAGCACCCACGTGTCCTCCCTGGTGGAAGATGCTAGCGGGAACCAGGCCGAGAGAAGCAGCTTTAACCCCTGGGGTCTTCACTGCCACCAGGCCCACCTGACGCGCCTCTGCACAGAGTACCCAGAGAACAAGCGGCACCGTATCCTTGCTGGCTTGCCCGCCACATGGTCCCAAGGGCAGGAGGGTTCACCTACGAGGGAAGGGGGCAGGGATGGGAGTGGGAGGGCCAAGTGAGGAGTGAGGGAGAGTTGGAGGCAGGAGCCCTCAAACTTGGGGCATAGAAGAAATCAGTTCTCTCCAAAAGAGAACTCAGAGATTATGGAAGAGCCAGACTGGAAATTAAACTGAACGCAGTGCCCCTGGTGGGCCACTGCTGTCTCTCTGCCACGGGGCGGGGCCTCTGCGGGTGGTAGGAATACTGATTGCCACCCTTCTAACCCTCCAAATTCCCCCCACAGGGGTCTTCCCACAGAGCTGATGGGGAGGAAGGGGTGTGGCTCCTCCCTCAGGGAAGCGCCCACTGGTCGACCCCGGGGAGGTAGTCCCTCTCCCCTTAGGCTACCATGTTCTCGGGGAGCAAATTTAGGCGTGAAATGTCCCTTTATCACCACTGGTTCCTTCCTGCAAAGGGCGGCTGGTCTCAGTATTTACTAAGACACATCTGCAATCCTAATCCCTAAGAAGCTTTTGCAAGGTAATTACTTCACTGAAATTAATATTCCTGCAACTCAAGTCCAAAGCTAACATCAACCCACTTCTCCCAAAAGGTACAGGCCCATTTAGTGACTAGAGGTTTTAGCCTTATGATTTTCTGCTATAAAATGTAAACTGAGCAAGGCCTGCCGGGGATTTCAGACCTGCATTTAAATTTCAACTTAATAGGGAATGGGTGGGGGGTGGGGAGGGCAGGGGAGAGTAATGGGGAAAAAATGGAGACAAATGTAATTAAAAAACAATTTAAAAATTTAAAAAAACAATAAATTTTAACCTCAGAGCAAAAAGGAAAAGCAGCTTGCGTGCTCATCAACTCCCTCTAAATAAAAGGACTTAATAAAGCAGCTGCAAAGCTACCACCTGGAATTCTTACTGGCGATGGTGGGCTTGTCTGGAATGCAAGAACAGCATTCAGGGCAGAGAATCTCCAGCCAGCTTCGGAGGGGTGCAGCCTGCCTCCGGTGAGGCTGCAGCCCAATGTCTTTGGACTCTTCCTTCACTTGGAGCAACCAGGGTTCCTGTTGCTGGAGAACGTCGTGTCACAGTACAAGCATCCTTGTGTCTTGGACCTGAAGATGGGGACCCGGCAACACGGGGACGACGCGTCCGAGGAGAAGAAGGCCCGCCACATGACGAAGTGCGCACAGAGCACCTCAGCCTGCCTGGGTGTGCGTGTCTGCGGCATGCAGGTGGGTGGCAGAGGGCCCACTGCAGAGGGCATGTCCACTGTGGGGCAGAATGCCTCCCACCCAGACACCACTGCCCCCTGCAGAGCTCCTCACTTTGGGGGAGCACCAAAGGAGGCAGCCAGATGCTCCTCTTCCCCCAAGGAAGTGCACATCCTGGTCTACGACATGCTGGGTCTTTTAAAGAGCACCTTTCAGGATAGTGGTGTCAAAACCCCATTTTTTCAACTGCTCTCAGGGTCTTTGGCAACTGAAAGTTTCCACAGCAGCCACATGACCTGCCCATGTTGAGAGCAGAGCACTGGTGACAGCGCGTGAGCAGGGGCTGGGCACAGAACTCGAGGGAGCGCTTCTCAGCGCCGTGTGGACCCCCTTTCTCTGAGTGATAAAGAGGAACTCCTTCTCAGATGCTGTAAGGCAGTCTGTCTCTGCATTTTTATTAGCCGCTCTCTCTTCTTACTCTTATCTTTTCTGCTTCTTTCTACCTGTTCTGGTTAACAAAGTGGGAAGGTTATAACCTGCTAAGCCCAGGCAAATGAACAGTTAAACTTTTATTGCCCAGACTCCTCGCTTCATTTTTGCTGCTCTGATGTGGCTCATGGTAGAGGCTGCAGAGCAGGAGAAAATAAACTCTCTCTCATAGCCTAGCTCCTCAAAGTAAAACCAGACACTGATTCGATGGTAAATGTTATAGCTTTCCTTAATTGAAACTGCCACCCCTTGAAGCTGCAAGTTGAGTCTATAAATTTGTTGCACAGATGTCCCTTGAAAGGCTTGGAATGCAGTCCCCAAGAGAATGGAGTGTGGTGATTTGTGGTGTAAATGGAATCTCTCTCTGGACCTCAAACCTTCTGAAATTGATCTGATTTATTTAGAAAGTGATGCCTGTCATGTATTTATGATGGCTAATTTAGCAGCTGATCTCCAACTCTCCAAAGGCAGCACCAAGTCTATCATATCTTTCTGACTTTTTCAACACTGGTTTTCTGTAAACATATCCTGTAATCTGAAGGCAGGAAAGGCCCAAGAAACTGTCCTGGCCAGGTGCTGGCAGCCCTTCCCAGGTGTGCTGGGCAGGGGCATGCTAAGTCATTCTCTAGCCATGCCAGCTGCTGGCCTCAGTTCGGCCTCTGCTGCTGCCTGTGCCAGCTGAATGAAATGGGGGTGGCTGCCACTATCCCCCCATCAGTATCTCTCTTCCTTCTGCTCCCTCTGGTGACCAAGACATGACAGGAGAGGGGAGAGGAGGAGCTGGTGCCAAGGAGAGGCGCCGCCCAGTCCCATGGAGCCGCTGTGGACCTCCCTCCTCTAGCCAGCCCCCCCCCCCCAGCTGCACCGGCTGCCTCCAAACCCTGCCCATATTTGATCTAGCTTGTCTTTGATCTTCAGAAGAGTCCCACTGTACCCCAAAGGCCGTTATTGTTTCCTTAGAGTCTGCAGAGAAAGGACTTTATAAACTTTGTTGGGGAAAATTTAATCTAATTGGCTTTCTAAGGCCATTGGCTGTGATTTCAGATTCCTACTAAAGCTTTCCAGCTTGGATTTGCTAATATTTGAAGAGGGGCCAGAAGCCAGGGTTTAAGTCATGGTTTGGAGGTTGACACTGGAAATTCACAAGAAGGGAGATCCAGTCTTTTTCTGCATGGGGAAGGGTCACCTCTGTAGGGTGAAGGTTCTTTGGACCTCAGACTCCTACTAGAGGCTTGCACAGAGAGCATGTTAGATGCAGAACTAACCAGTGCCCAGTGAAAGCACATGGTCCGTTTGTTTCAGCCCTTCTTGCCCTGCATCCTGGAACTGTCTGTATGTATCACATTAGCTTGTGACTCTGCAACTGCCGCAGGTGCAATTTTTTGTTTGTAATTCTTTACATTTTCTTTCTTCTCCTTAATGTAAGGTTTATCAAACTGATAAGAAGCACTTTCTCTGCAAAGACAAGTACTATGGGAGAAAACTCTCAGTCGAGGGGTTCAGACAAGCCCTCTATCAGTTCCTGCATGACGGAACCCGCCTTCGGACAGAGCTGCTGGGGCCCATCCAGCACCAGCTCCGGGCCCTCCTCTTGGTCATCAGGAACCAGAGTTCATATCGCTTCTACTCCAGCTCTCTCCTCATCATCTATGATGGGCAGGAGCCGCTGGAAAGAGCCCCGGGTGGCCTGCACCATCAGGAGGCCCCTCAGACTGCGCATGGCAGCCCTCCCAGAGGTTTCCCCAAAGTTGACATCCGGATGATCGACTTTGCTCACACGACATACAAGGGCTTCTGGAATGAGCACACCACCTATGATGGACCAGATCCGGGCTATATTTTTGGCCTAGAAAACCTCATCCAGATCCTGCAGGATATCCAGGAGTGAGAATGAGACTTGTTGGGCCCATCCAGATTTTTCTGCGGTACAGACCTAAAAAGGGACCCACTGATAGTGAGGGTAGTCTAGACACCCCTCAGATGTCTTTGTAATAATCCCATCTACATCCAAAAGCCACCACTATACATGGCAGGCTGTGTTAAGAGCTTCTACAGAAATCGGCTCTGGAGATAATTCACATGCCTTGCATCTTGTGCTAATGCTGGTCACCACAGACTGGACAGTCAGTGTGAAAGGACAGTACCTTGGAGTAGACTGCAGGGGCACATGAGTTAGGGGCAGCATGACAGTGAGACCCTACAGTGTTTGCATTTAAAAATGCTTTCCTGTTGCTGTGCTGCAGTCCTACCTAGCCATAAGGCAAAAAACCTTACTTGAGAAGTTGAAGAAAGCTGCCTGCTCCCAGGGCAGGGAAGACAGGGGTAATGAGTGCCTCTTACCTCCCTAAGAGGCACTGTAGGTGGGACAGACCTCCCATCTCACAAGCTTTGTACCCAGGTTTGGAGCGGGCAAGGACAATCCCAGACACAGGACTGGCAAACCAACACCCCAGGTTCTCAATTTTTGCCTGTGGAGAGAAAGGTCTCTTTACAGACTTCTAAGTACCTATTGAAGCAATGATTCTGCCAGAGCTTGACCTCGAAAAGGCTCTGAATCTAACCAGGAAATGCAGTTTCCACTGGAGGTGGAATGTGCATGAGGAGGAGCCACTGATGTGAAACTACACTCTCTCAGCTTTCTATTGATTTACTGGGTGGGGGGAGTCAGAAGTGAGGAGCCCAGAGGACCGAGGAAACCAGGTGCAATGTTTACAAGACCAGGAGACAAGAGTAAGTATGGAACAAAGAGCAAATGGTTCTAATTAATTCCTTGTTCTACAGTGCAGAAACCTATTACAATGCCCTTGAGTTAAGCACTGAGATACGTTGCCCAATTAGGGAAATAAATTTGTTAATAAAATTGCTGAGGTCAACAGTGATTATTTGGTGTGCCTTATTACCCTTTCTGCTTATTTATTCTGCACATCACACTGTACAGTAGCTCCCATTTATGGGCTCCCATTTATGGGTGACTGTCCCATTTATACAGCAAGAACAGTACACCGATTTCCTGCAGTCCTTCAGGGAACCCAGTGGGGAATGGTGGCAAATGAAATATTTGCATGTCTCTACAAGGCAGGCATCAGACCTGAGAAGTTAGTAGTCCTTTCATTTGAACCTTATACAATTTCTGGATTCTCGTGGCTAAACCATCAACTTTCCAAAATCCACGCTATTGGAAAGAGTTACCTGGACAACAGAAAACTTTTGTTTAATTTTGCAGTACATTACATGGATTTCAAAGCAAGTTAATTTCCCTAATAACGTTTGGCCAAGGTACCGACACAATTAATTTGCATGCTCCGTGCCCATGGTGGGAGAGCTAAGTCAAGGCCTGCTGGGTGGCAAAAGGGAGTCAGCTGAAAAACAAATACTTGCCAATAATAAAATGGACCCCTAAATATTGCTTTTTCTTCCTTCCTTTTTCTTTTTCTTCTTCTTCTCCTTCTCCTCCTCCTTCTTCTTTTTTACTTTTAAAGAAGGGGGAAAGCAGGGAGAAAGAGAGGAACAAAAACATCAATGTGTGAGAGACTCAGTTGTCTCTCACTGAATCTCTCACTGAATGCCCCCAGCTGGGGACCTGGCCCGCAACCCAGGCATGTGCCCTGACTGGGAATTGAACTGGCGACCTTTCGGTTTGCAGGCCGGTGCTCAGTCCACTGAGGTACACCACCAGGGCCTGAGCCACTTTCTTGCTTGAGAACCTGGTCCCACATCAACCAAGTCCAAAGTTTCCTGGCTTAGCTTCTGATTCCTCCACCATTAGCAGCCTACCCAATTATTGCAAATCAGGGCAGAGGGAGAACAAAAGAAAGGTACAGGAAGGGGAGACAATGGGTGTGCATGTATTTGACCTCCAATCTGAGTTTTCTTAAAATGACAAAAAGGATGAGAGATCCCAGATATCTAGCCATCAGCAAGTGTCCTTGTACAGCTATTCCCTGCTGATCTCTTTGCTCAGCACTGTGGAAGATCCAGCTCTTGGGAGCTTGGATTCTAGTTGAAGAAGCAAGAATCACACACATGAACTGACAACAAAGTACACAAGACAGTCCCCAGGGGACAGAGGATGGATCTGTGTGGTGCTGATGAGCAATCCTAAAATTGAAAGTTGAAAGCGTTTGCTGAGAGCAGAGTTGTCACAGAAACTGTTGGAGGAGGTTAGACTTCATCTGGACCCTGAAGGGTGACAGAGGTGGGGAAGGGGCTGGTGGATTGGTGGGGGTGGGGAGGGAAGGGAAGAAAAAGTCCGGCGTATTCATGAGTCTGTGGACAGACCAACCCACTCAGAATGGGGTTTTTGTGGTTGAGGGTAGTAGAAATGAAGAGTAGAAAAATGGAGTGAACCCGATGGGTGGAGACACTTAAAAGTCTAGCCAAGTAGCTCACTTGTTTATGATATCATTAATCTGTTCTTCCTTTTCATCCATCCAACAAATATTTTCTGAGTGCCTGGTACATATAGCTAGGGCCTGTGTAGGAAACAAGGAAGTGTGAAGATCAAGATGTTTTGCTTACCCTAGCTGGCGTGGCTCAGTTGGTTGGGTGTCATCCTGCGACACGAAAGGTCACTGATTCAATTCCCAGTCAGGGCACATGCCTAGGTTGTGGGTTCAGTCCCCGGTTGGGGAGCAAGCAAGAGGCAACGAATTGATGTCTTTCTCACATTGGTGTTTCTCGCCCTCTCCTTCTTCCTCCCTCCCCTCTGTCTAAAAATAAATAAATAAAATCTTTTTTTAAAAAAGATGTTCTCCCTTAAGTACCTTATGACTTAGTAAGAGAGGAAAGACCCTCATATGAAAATATTATCATGGCTGCTTCCAGAGGGTGTAGGGGCTATTTGCTCAGCTATGCCAAGTGCGACCAGGACAACAGAGGCAGAGAGAGCTCACTGGCACAGGGAGTGATCACAGAAGTGGTTTTTGAGCCGTGCCTTGAAAGGGAGTCAAGTCTGAAAAGTGATAAAGGCAAATGGTCCGGGAAAAGGATTTACAAGCATGGAAGGGGAATCCAACATTCCGTTCAGGCATGTGGACTGCGTTGGCCACAGGAGGTCGATATACAGGGCACCAAGGGACAGTAATATGGAAATGGAGAAACCCCAGAACATGAGAACAGAAAGAACTTCAGAACCTTCCACTTCTACAGCTCCCTCATGCCTGGAACACCATTAAGAGCCCCCTGGCTAGCCTCCCTTACCCAGACTGAAGAGGTCTCTTCTTTTTCAAACGAAAATCACACAGACATCAGGGTAGGGTAACTGTTACGACAAACAGTTCCCAAATATCAGCAGCTTAACATTGCAATCCAATGTAGCTGGCAGAGAGCTCTGCTCTACACAGGTCATTCAAGGATCCAAGCTCCTTCCATTTCATGACACCACCATCTCCAACCACAGGCCTAAAATTAGACAGCATGGAGAAGGCACACCCACATTCCACGGGCGAGAACTAGTCAGAACTAGTCATACGGTCTTACCTGGAAGACAAGGGGCTAAGTTTATTTGTGTGCCTAGGAAGAAGTGGGTTTAATGAGAACCCAGCTTCTAGTGTAACCTCTATATCCATAACCCTCACGTTAAAGTGATACCTAACTTAAGAAGGGAGAAATAGACACAAAAAGAGCAAGTGGGGGGCAGGAGGGGACAGCAGGGGTCTGGCAGTGCCAGAGCTGCAGGTTCTGATCCAGATCCTTCCTCTAGTCATATCCTCACACACTGAGTGTGCCCCGAGTGCCAGCAGATCGACTTAGCATCTCCCTATGTCAGTTTCCTTGTCTGTCCCAGAGGAACTATAATTTGGTCCTTAAGACAGGTGATATGGAAGAGCAACCTGCTCCTGACCTCCCCACTGCAGGGGTGGGGGGGAAACAGGCAGCCTGCAGCCTGGGAGACAGTCACTCAGCCCCACCTCTATCCCTCTGGTGTCCCCTGTGCAATTGAAGAGGAAGCTAAAGAACAGAATGTTATTACAGCTTCTCCATAGTGCAATGTCATCGGGAAGCCTGGGGCCTCTGGGCAGCACCCTGGCAGCCCCATCACTCTTCCCAGCTGCATGGAGCCTTAAATTTAGACCATGCTGGAAAGGGCAGGAAGCAATCTAATAAAACAAATGGCAAGGCAACACCATGCATCTGCAGCTCTTCAAAATGATCTAAGCTTCTGACTTTTGATTTAAATCTGCATCCTATGTGGCCAAAAAACATAAAACACAAGATGAGGAAAAAACTAAAATGAAGGCATGGGTACCAAGAATTAGAGGGAGGGAGGGAGAGACAATACCAAGCTGAGCACCAGCCAGGTAGGCTGACCTGCAGCCAGGCTAGGTCCTTCCCATTATGCATTGCTCAGGACTTCTCCCTTCCATCACTAAGCTGCCCTGAAATGGGACGTGAAGTTTGACAGCTAGTACAAGAACAAAACCCAGAAGTCTCCCTGCTCCTGCTTGTCCTTCAGCTTCACTACTTCAAAGATGAGTATTTTATAGGGGCAGGGATGTGGCGGGGGACAAATGGGTGAGGAGACCTGGCTTTATATCCTGATGTTCTCTTCCAATTCTTTTAGTTAGAGACTACTGTAGGCCAGGGTCTATTGTCAAATAGTGACTGGTACTGTGAGGCAAAAGGGAACCAGGAGTGGTGGGGCTGCTACTTTAGCTGTGGGCCGGGGGCCACAGAGTTCCCTGGGGTGACATGTCCAGAGAGCGGACCGAAGGGAGGGAGGCAGATCCGTGAGTCAGATGACAAGATGTGTCAACAGAGCTGAGGGGCTCTGGAGACATTAGGGTGCAGTTCAGGACCCCCTGAGGCCTGTCCTGACACACCTCGAACACCTGTGTGTCTTGGCAAAGAGCTCACCTCCAGCTAAGCTAGCAGTCACCTTCCCACAGGGCATCATATAAACGACAGCTTTGATGCAGGTTCAGATCCACTTTTAATGGTAACGTATGGGTGTTGCAGCCAATCTTTCCTGTGGGTAAGTTTAAAGAAGAAAAATGAGGCAACCTTGCCCTACAATATGCTAAGTATTTAATTCCTTTTTAATGTTTGCATTATTAACACCAGCATTTCAAAACAATAGTTTTACTTTCAAGCAATTTAAATGTGTGATCTGGCGTCTCAATTACTGGGGTCACTGTGACTGAAAAACTGAAGCCACTCCTCCTCCCCCGACAGGGCCTCCTTCACACAGAGATCCCACAAAGAGTGATCACAGCTCCAGAAAGCCCAAATACCCATTCCAAATGGCTCAGAGGTGAGGCCCTGGTGCGGCTTTCAAGCAGCTATGAGGGCTGCTGCAATCTGCATTTGGTGTGGAATGAGTGACAGCTAGCAGGTGGGCACTAAAAGGGTCATCAACACCCTGGGGAATGGCACTGGCCAAGCCACATCCCAAGTAGTGCCTATTAATGTGCCCAGAATGGTGCTGGGTGACCCCCAAGCCAGTGAGCACAGGCTCTGGCTCCAACCACCCACTGGCACAGGGGCATAGGGAATAGGGGGGCTAGGTAAAACAAGCCAAGGAGGACCCTAGAGCCCCTCAGGAAATTCCAACATGTACAGAAACATCATGCACACAGTTCACAACCATAATGCTTCAAGGAGGCCAGAAGAGGCATCAAGTGGGCAAAAGTGTGGACTCTGAAGCCAGTCAGCTGGGGTTCAAGTCCAGGCTCTGCCACTTACCGGCAGGGAACCTTGGCAAATCCTTACCCTGCCTGCGCCTCGGTTTCTACTTCTGTAAAACGGGCATAGTGGTAGTACTTATCTCAGAGAGCCACTGTGAGGACTGAACGAGTCAGTGTGCGTAAGGCATTTAGAACAGTGCCTGACGCGCAGCAAACATTCCGAAGGGTTAATTTATCACGATGATTCCATTTTAAGATGAAGAACTGAAGCTCAAAGCAATTGGCTTCCCCTCTGCCTGGAAGCCACCCTTGCCCCTCAGATGACTCAGATCTCTTTCAAACACAAGCCCCTCCAGGCCACCCAGACCCCATTCCCAGCCCAGTCATGGTGGACCCAGCACCCCAATTTGATCTCTCTCTGGCACTTATCACATCTGAAACTGTCTTGCTCATTTAGTATACGACTGCATACACAGAAAACACTAGTGTGTTTGCACGGCTGTTACGTCTCCCCACCCGTGAAGGTAAAACTCCCAGGACCAGGGCCCGCATCAGTCTTGTCCACCGCCGCTGAGGGCTGGTTTCCTGGGTGTGCGACCTGTGCAGTCACAAGCTGCATTTGATTTAATACTCTGCTGTTACTATCCTGAAATCTTTTTTTTTAAGATTTTATTTATCTACTTTTAGAGAGAAGGGAAGGGCAGGAGAAAGAGGGAGAGAAACATCCATGTGTGGTTGCCTCACATGTATTCCCCACTGGGGACCTGGCCCGCAACCCAGGCACATGCCCTGACTGGGAATTGAACCGGTGACCCTTTGCTTCACAGGCCTGTGCTCAATCCACTGAGCCACACCAGCCAGGGCCTATCCTGAAAGTCTTAATAATTTTTTAACACAGAGCTTCACATTTTCATTTTGCATGGGCTCCCCTCCAATTATATAGTTTGGTCCTAGAAGAATGAATGAATGAATGAGCAAGCCCACATTCCAACCCAAGTCTGTCAGACTCCAAAGCCTCACTACTGAACCACCAAAACAAAAACACGCCTCTGGTGAGGGAAAGAGCGTTGGGTAGGGCAGTCTGGACCAGGGACAACCCCAGCCTGCCCCAGAAGATGCTGTGCTGGGGAAGGGAGAGCCTTCCAAGGAGGATTGGGTTCCCCCTAGCATCCAGTTTTTCTTCTCAACCTGTCACTGCACTGTGCCTCGAGTCGGGTGAAAACCACTTGCTGTTACTCTCCCTCTTGCTGAAGACAGAAGGACCTCAGTTCCTGCCTCCCAGGACACCTGTCTTCGGCTAGCCAGGTACTCTTCAAAGTCACAGCTGTTGTAGAATGACAGGAAGAATGACAAGTCCTTGGAGCACCCACCATATCCCTAGGTGCCTGGAGCCTGACAGTAAATAGATACAATCCTGGTCTTTTGGGTGCGGGGCGGCTATCAAGACTCTCTCTGTAAATCAATGAGGGTGCAGCAGGGAGGTGTTACCGGGCTGGGACATGGTGGGGATGTCCTCGAGTGCATTTTCCACTCCCCCAAACTCTCCTCACCTCAAGTGGGTACTCTCCACCCCAAACTCACTTACTTCAAGTGGACATTGAACACCCTGGGTCTCCAGAGGTTTTCATTTGATAGATCTTCACTCTTAACACCTCCAAAATAGCTCAAAACTGGTCTGTGTTAAAACCACCCATTAATCTTTACTCAAATTAGTCTCCTCCCTCTTTCTCTCTGTCCAATTCCTGCACCAGTCCCAGCTCTTGAGGCTCAGTGCCCTTCCACTCCCACTTACCCAAATCCTAACCATTCTTCAAGGCCCAGCCAAATGTCATCGCCTTCAGACATCACCCCTGATCTTTCTCCCCTGTTCCCCTGAACAGCTAGAAGTACTGTTTCCTTCTCCAAACTCCCTAGCATTCTCTAACCCTTCAATATAAGCCATTGTTGCTTTCAACCTTGTGTTTTGGTTGTATATTCACTCTCCTATTCAAGTTAAGAGTCTCCTGGACAACACTTGACAAAGTAAGTGGGGCAAGAAAAAAGAAGTTTGGAGGCAGTCAAGTGTAGTCTGCATGGGACAGTCCCACCTAAATGCAGGTCAATGAACATGCAGAGGGGGCTGAGGCTTTCTTAAGGAAAATCTGGAAGGTGAGGATATCTTTTGAAAAGAAAAATCAGGACATTCCACATGATGATGCAGATGGAAATGTGTAAGTGAAGGCTTGGTTTAAAAAAAAAGGAACTTCTGTTCAAGACAGTGGCATAGGCAGACATGGCTCACCTCTTCGCACAACCACATCAAAATTACAACTGAAATACAGAACCACCATCACTCAGAATATCAGAAATCAAGATGAATGGAAGTCTAACAACTACGGAATTAAAGAAACTACAACCACTCAGAACGGTAGGAGGGGCACAGACATGCAAGAGGCTTGTCTATCACATGTGCAGTGAAAAAAACTCGGGAGGGTTATCTTGGGAGGGAGGAATCCCAGACCCACACCAGGTCCCAGAGCCCAGGATTCTAGTACTAGGAAGATAAGTCCCCACAACTTCTGGCTGCAAAAACCAGTGGGGATTAAGTCAGTGGAAGAAACTGCTGGAGCCCTAAGCAGTTCCTCTTAAAGAACCCAGACTCACCTACTCAGATCACTCCCTCTAAGCTCCAGCACTTGGGTAGCAGCTTGAAAGGCATCAGTGGCATATGGGGAGAAACTGAAGTGTCTGGCATCAAGGTGAGCAGAGGCCACTGTCCCTTTTCTAAACCTCCCATCAAAGAGCCAGCAAGCTGGTGCCATGTCTGAGACTCCACCAAACTGGCTAATAACTGTTTGACCTGCCTTGGAGATTCCCAGAGGCTCTACCCCCTCAACTTATGGGCCCACCCAAGCTGGTTTTCTGTATAAATGGCTGGTCTTGGCTCATGCTTCACAACTTTCTAAATCCTCTCAAATAAGCAATGGCTAGCCTCAGTGAGCCTCAGGCCCAGCACTAGCAGCAGCCAGCCTAGATCCACAGCTTGGCTTGGCGTGGGAATCTCCAAGCACACAGCATAAGTAGCAGTCATCTCAGATTGCTTTATAGCTCAGGCAGGGTGGTCCTCAGCAAAACATAGGTGGGGGGCTGACCTTGGCCTGTACCACCCGGGAAACCCCAGGGCCAGTGCACCCAGTGGACAGCTACAGACATGTTGGAGCACCACCACCCTGCCCCTCCATGGAGGGTGGAGGTAGGTGGGCAGTGGTCACAGCCAGTCCTTGCAGCTGACTGTCCTGGGTAAATCCCTCCCATTGATCAGCCAACAGCAACCAAGGCTGAACTACAAGAGGGTATACTCAGCACACATAGAGGGCGCACCTCAAGTACTCAGTTCAGGTGATAGGGAGGCTGTACCACTGGACCCTACAGGACTCCTACTACATTAGGCCACACTACCAAGATAGGGAGTCATAACAGCTCTACCTAATACATAGAAACAAACACAGGGAGGCTGCCAAAATGAGGAGACGAAGACACGTGGCCCAAATAAAAGAACCGATCAAAATTCTAGAAAAAGAACAAAACAAAATGGAGATAAGCAATCTATCAGATGCAGAGTTCAAAACAGTGGTTAGAAGGATGCTCAAGGAACGTAGTGAGGACCTCAGCAGCATAAAAAAGACCCAGTCAGAAATGAAGGATATACTAATTAAAATAAAGAACAATTTACAAGGAATGAACAGATAGTGAATGAAGGTGAGAATCAAATCAATGATTTGGAACATAAGGAAGCAAAAAACAACCAATCAGAACAAGAAGAAAAGAGAATCCAAAAAAAAACGAGGATAGTGTAAGTAGCCTGTGGGACAACTTTAAGCAATCCAACATTTGCTTCATGGGGTGCCAGAAGGGGAAGAGAAAGAGCAAGAAATTGGAAATCTATTTCAAAAAATAATGAGAGAAAACTTCCCTAATTTGGTGAAGGAAGCATGACCCATGGACATGAGCAGTGGTGGGGAGACTGAGGGAGTGGGGGGTACTGGGTGGAAGGGAACAAAAAGGGAAAAATGAGGACAACTGTAATAGCATAATCAATTAAATATAATTAAAGGAAGTTTATAAAGTAATTAAAAATAAATAAATACACAAATTAAGCAAACAAGAACAGAGACAGAATCATGGATACAGTGTTTTGACGGCTGCCTGATGGGAGGGGAATATGGGGATGGGTGAAGAGGTGAGGGGAGTTACCTCTTAGGTACCTTCCTAAGGGTTACCTAAGGCGTAACTTCCCAATTAGGTAGTTACAGAGTAGCCATGGGGATAGAAAGTACAGTATAGGAAACGGGAGTAGCCAAAGAACTTACACGCATGACCTATGGACATGAACAACGGTGGGAGAACTGCCTGACGGAGTGGGGGGTGCTAGGTGGAGGGCTGCAAAGAGGGCAAAAATCAGGAGAACTATAATAGCATAATCAATAAAATATAATTAATAAAAATAAATTAAAATTCAAAAAATGTTTTTCCAAGTATTTTTGCCCCAGCTAGGAAACCTGTGCCTCCCAAGGAAAAGTGTCTGTCCTGAGAAAGAGGCACTCAGAAGGGATTTAAAAGGGGCTGGGGACAGCCGAGGAGCACTGAAGGAGGGATTGTGGCCGAGTACCAAGTGGTAGGGACCGGTGCGGGGCTGTGGAAAGAGAGAATGCAGCAGGGGATAGGGTGCGAACCACGTGTGCGTGCTACGTGATTAAGTTCAAATACATCTTCACAAATATCAACCAGTATTCACGTGCCAATGTATTCATTTATACAAATTACCGTACACAGTTCTACGGGGAGGGTTTTTTAGTCTGGAACTTGTGCAGTCATTGAAAAAGACAAGTAAGTAAAGCTGTCCCTGAGGTTTCCACATCGGACTAGCCCTGGCTGCTAGGCGGGTTCCAGGACAGCCGCGGCTGAATTAGCTCTGCTCAGAGACAGGCCAACAGCGCCCCTACTCGGGAAGCGACCCGGCGCCTGCGCAGTCGCTCGCGCTCACTCCCTCTCGCCCCGCTTCGGGGAGCCTGGGAGCCTTACTGCGCAAGCGCCGAAGGCCCGGCCGACTCCTCCCTCAAGGGCGGGCAACAAGCAGGGATCAAAATGGCGGCCGGCCGCTACCGGCGTTTTCTTAAGCTCTGTGAGGAATGGCCAGTGGACGACACCAAACGGGGCCGAGACTTGGGCGCTTACCTTCGGCAGCGGGTAGCACAGGCCTTTCGGGAGGGAGAGAACACCCAGGTGACCGGACTGTGGGGTCCGCCTTCGGCGGGGAGGCGGTTGGGACGAGGGGGAGGAAGCAACGAGGCAGGGGCGGAGTCAACTGGCGGGCTAGTGGCGACGCTGCGCATGCGTGCACCTTCCTTCCCTGCCCGCACGTGCGTGCGTCCCCTACTCTCCCCTGGGGAACCTCGTAGAGCGAAGACCCTACGTTATATTCAGTACTCTCATCTGGCTGCATATCGGAGTTATCGGAGAAGCTTTTTAAAAACATGGCTGTCTGGACCATTCAGCCTTATTAAATCAGAATATCTGGGAGTGGTGCCTTGACCCTGGTATTTTCAAAAGCTCTCCAGATGATTCAAGGTGCAGCCAGGGTTGGTGGTCTACCACCACACCAGTCGTAGATGGTGACATTTCTAAGCTTATTTCTTCCCTGAGACAATCCCATTACCTCACAGTGTTGTACACTGACTAGACTGATCCCTAAGAACCTCTGCAGGGCCCCCGCTAGGCTTTTACATGCCTACTAGGCCCCTGTGAGTCCGTGTAACAGGTTTGGGTCCTCACCCATACCCCTGTGTGTGAGTCCTAGACTTAATGTTCTTGTCCCCTCCAGGTTGGTTCAGTCCTAGGATTCATTCATTTGTACATGACGTATTTTTTGAGCAGCCACCATGTTCCAGGAACTGGGCTTGGTGCTGGGGAGACAGCAATGAATTAGACAGTTGAGGTTTTACCATATGGAGATTAAGTTCACATTTTAGTTCAGGACACAATAAGCGAGTAGACATACATAAGACCATACAGCTAAGTACAATTGACCCTTGAACAACGCGGGGGGTTAGGGACATGGAAACTACCTCCAGCAGTCGAAAATCCACATACAACTTTTGGCCCTACCCCTCAAAAAAACTACTACTAATAGCTTACTGTTGCCTAGAAGCCTTACTGATAACATAAACAATCAATTAACATATTTTGTCTGTGTATTATATACTGTTTTTAAAATAAAGTAAGCTAGATAAAAGAAAAAGTCATAAGGAAGAGAAAATACATTTACAGTACTGTACATATTTATTGAAAAAAATCTGTATATAAGTGGACCCATGCAGTTCAGACCTGCAGTATTCAAGGGTCAACTGTACTATGATGGATGTAAAATAGAGCAGCATAATAAAGGGGTAATATTAGTTATGATAGCTAAGGCCATCCTGAGGAGGTGACACATAGATGAGACCTAAGGGAAGAATAGCCAACGATGTACATTTGGTGGGAAAGACATTTCGGGCAGCTCAAATGTCCTGAGGCAGGAAGCCAGTCGGTGTATTTGAGGACGGAAGGAAAGTGGCGGTGGCTGGAGAGCAATGCATGGAATGGGTCTTGCTAAGAGCCAAGGTCAGACAAGGATGAGGAGCCAGGCACGGTCGGGTCTTAGGCTCTGGTTGGGGCTAGATTTTATCATAAGGCCAGTCAAAAGCCATTGGGTATTCTAGTCAGAGGACTGATGTGGCCTGATTTACTTTTTTAAAAAGATTGCTCTGCTTGTATGTGGTGAATGGATTACAAGGGACAAGAATAAAACAAGCCTGGAGAAAAGGCCATCATGGTAGCTCAGGCAAGAAAAGGTGGTGGCTTGAATGAGGTTGACCGCACCGATGGAATGGGCTGCATTTGGGTTGCAGTGGAAAGGGTGCATCGCAGAACTTGCTGATATATTGGATGTGGGGAAAGAGAGAGCAGAACCAAGGCTAACACCTAGGTTTTTTTGGCCCGAGCAACTAGGTGGAAGGTGGTTTCATCTACTGAGATGGGAAACACTAGATGACGAATAGGTGGGGTATGGAAAAAACATCTTGAGTTTTGCGTTAGACACATTAAACTTGAGATGCTGATTGCACCTACTTCCAAGGGGAAATGTCAAGTAGGCAGTGTGATATTTGAGCCTGGGATGCAGGCAAGAGGTCATAGATATGAAATGAGATACACACACAGCCTGAAGAAATGACTTTTGCTCAATTTAGCTATAACCTGTCAAAGCAGGAACTTGGTTTTTTGCAACTTAGCCCAATACAGAGCCAAGCCAGCCCACCTACTGGAGCAAGAACATGCCCAGTGGCATCACTGAAACTGATCACTGAGTGGGTAGTGGGCAGGGATGGAGTATCTGGCTCAGAGCTTTGAGGGCAGGGGTTACACTACACTGAAGGCCCTCTCACCTCTTGGTCTTCACTGGCCCAAAGCATAAAGATCTTTAAGGCAAGAATCACATCTCATCCCAACTCTGCAAGCCTCTAGGGCTCTGCTCCCTACACAGTTTTAGTGTGAGCTTCCTGAGAATAGAGATGTTGCCATTTTACCTGCCCTCCCCCCCATAAAAGACATTTGGTAAATGTCTGAATGAATAGACAAAAGAAATGGTTGGTTGTGGCTCATGAGACATATCATTGGAGCCTAGTTGCATGTGTAGGGGACCTATAAGGCGGGAGTGAGAGGGGAATATTTGTGTGTTCTGTGAAGTTGAGTGGTGAGAATTCATATGAGAGCTCACTGTGTAGGGAATTGTAGGAACCACAGAAGAGGGACAGAACCTGACCCTTATCACCAAGAAGCAGACAGTTGAGCAGACACATGACTTACTCTAATGAAATTCAAATGGTGAACCCAGCCAGCAGAGAGGCCAACATAGGCTAGATCCTGGGGGAGTAAGAGAGTATGACATTCACCTACTTGACTATAAGATGAGTCGGAAAAGGAGGGCAGAGCTTTCTCTTTTGGAGTTGTCCTCCTTAGTCATCACCCAGTGATGCAGACTCCGGCCTGCGGGGTCCACCGTGTTGTAGATGAGACGAACAAATTCACGTGGACTGCAGAAGTCCTGTGGAGAAAAAGGGAGGGCATGGCCACTCTCTGAGAGAGCCCCTTGACCCTTGCCTGGACAGGCTTTTATTGGCTTTCTTTTCTTTTTTTTTTCTTTTTTATAAGATTTTACTTATTTACTTTTAGAGAGAGAGGAAGGGAGGGAGAAAGAGAGGGAGAGAAACATCAATGTGTGGTTGCCTCTCATGTGGCCCCTATTGGGGACCTGGCCCACAACCCAGGCCTGTGCCCTGACTGGGAATCGAACCGGCATCCCTTTGGTTCACAGGCCGATGCTCAATCCACTGAGCTACACCCGCCAGAGCTGGCTTTCTTATAGCTTACATCAAAGAAGGTTCTCATTCATTTTGCTCAGGTTTGCTTTAGGTGATTACCTTTTACAGATAACAAAGGAAAGGATATTACTGATTACTTCTTACAGATTAACAAGGAAAAAATGTTGCAAACGCAAGGAAACGATAAGAGTGATTGGTCTGATTATACTCGTCCTTGGGAGAATTAGCACAGACTTTAGGAAGTTACTTTAAAGATATGCAGTGAGCATTTGCTGCTTCAACTCAGGGTGAGGGAGTTTTAGCAAGAGCAAGCTTCAAAGCAGCCTAGATATAATGCAGGCCTGGTTTCCCACAGGAAAGCCAATCTGTGGGTTTGGCTCCTATGTGCCAACTTGTGCCTGTCTGTTTTCAGACAGGGCTGGGCTACATTTGCCAGGCGGATTGGTTCCCTATAACCTAGGGAGACAGTTCTGATCGAATGAAGGCCACACAGGTTTGAGTCATGACCGCAGCTGCAAGTCCTGGCTCCGTCAGTGGCTCAGTGGCCAGCTCCAGAGCAGCCGATGCATGTGTCCCTGGTAAGGTGAACCAGTGCATCATGGTGGCAGCAGGCACATTACTCAGGGCCACTGTCATAGTACATCATCCCGATGTCACCTGAGAACATGCATGGCCTTAGTAAATCTTTGTGACCATTTTTGGAGGAAGCACCCCCTTGCTGGAATTGAGAACAGCACCACGAGTCACCACCACTGACATCCCAGGATCAGTTATAAAGACCCTGAGAAGAAAGGTGGTGTGGTAGACCGTTAAGCTAGCAGCCAGCAGCAGGCATTAGGCCCAGCTGGCTGATTAGTGTAGAGCTCCCCCTTGGTTATGCCCGTTGTCAGAAAGAAAGGACTGGAGGGTGGGCAGCTCTGCTCCACAGCCTTTTTGTTCCTCTAGAGGAGAGGGGCAGGCAGCTTCATGGCCTCCTATACCTTGACAGTAACACTGAACATGTGCTCCGCACTTTTGCTTGCGTGATCTCATGTAATTTAATCCTTCATGCAGCTGGGTGAAGTAGCCATCGCTATTCCCATTTTATTGGTGAGGAAACAAAATCATGAACTAAAACAACTTACTTAGGGTCCTCTGGGAGTTAAGAGGCAGAAGAAGATAAGTAGAAACAAGCCCCACTCTCGGCCCTGGCCCAATCTGGCATGGCCTTCTTGGTGCCTGATCTTTCCTTAGCTGCTAGTCCACCTGAGTTATTTCTCCTTGTTAGAAAGGCCTCTTGTTCCATGAACTTCAAGCCACTCTCTTCCCCTCATTCCTTGCCCAAAACTTTTGACCATAGACAGTTTGGGCAAAGAATTAAACATCTCCTGTGTTTACCCACCTACTCTTCTTTGGCCCAGCCACTGTCTTCCCTGGTGAGGATGGGAAGAAAGATGGTCCTCAGGTGGGACACAGCACCGAAAAGTTGGACTCACTAGAAAACACTAGAGTAGAAAACACTATGAACTCACTAGAGTTCATCCTTCAGATGTGAAACCAGAGTCCAAACGCCACTGCCTCCTTTTACTCTACCTCAGGTTGCGCGTTGGGGAATCACTCCATCCCAAACCCAACAAGACGGAGGGGGTGGTGGGAAGCAGGAACTCCCATGCCACCTCTTACACCTGCTGTCCTGTTGTGCCGTGATGTTTATGGGGTTTGCCCCCTTTGCATACAGTTTCCTTAGAAGAACATGTGTTCCCTGCAGCACCAAGAACTTAATACGAGAATCACACCGTGGGGGAAGGTGGCAAAACAACTGTCATTGTTGACTTAAGAACAGGGGACTCGAGACCTTTCCGTCTGCACCTGTCCTGTTAGCCAGGCCTGGTGACCAGCTCCCCTGGTGATGTCCTGTAACTGGCGCTCAGTTGCCTGCCACGCTGGGCCATGTTTGATTTTATTTCGATCCTGTCTTGTCTCAGTAATTGCCAGCTTCCCAGGGCCGAGGCTGGGTCTTTATATCCTCCCACAGCCTCCTGGCAGAGCACTCCCTCTACATTGTATAGTAGGTGCTCAAGAAATACATTTTCTATTGAATTAAGGGAATCGGTTTCCATAACAAAATGAACTCATTTTAGAAGTTCATTACCAAGTCTTGAAAACCCTTTTTCATAGATTCTCCTGGATTGAATCCAGCTCTACCTTAATTAGCAAAGCAATTTGTGACACCCTTTCCCAAAAGTGCTTATGGGTCCCTTTGTGTGACTAGAATAGGGGCCACTGTACCAATTGCTGTCACCACCCAAAATTCAATTTTGAAAATCGGAGTCAGTGCCTGCGGCACCAACATAGATGTGTATGTGTAAAAGTTTAATAAGGAAAAGAAATTTACTGATGGCTGAGCAGGCGAAATGCAAAGGAGCAAAAGCAGAGCCATAAGGACACTTTGTCGGTGGAACATCTGTTTTATCCACACTCAGAGAGCAGAGCTGCACTGTTCGCAGCCCCCCCACCCCCGCTGCATCTCCAGACCCGGCATTCGCCAGCCCCACACGTCTGTGATTTATCTCATCAGGTGTGAGTGCAGTCAGGTAACTTAAAGCTTGTATGCAAGAACATTTCTTTAAGTGCATTGTACATTTCATCAAGAAAACTGTATATTTCAAAATTCAGAAACATTCGTGCCATGTCTGTGAGTGAAGTGTAGTGAACAAGACTGTTTCTTAATTGCGGAGCTTGGTTTGGGTGTCCCTGCGGGCAGCTGGGCTCCGTCTCCTTAGGCAGTGGTGACTGGGCTAGACGTTGGCGTGTGCAGCCCTCATCAGCTCCACGGAGCCACTTCCACAGCCTCATAGAGACGCCTTCTGACCTCAATAGGAAGTTGGGTGACAAGCTCATTTTTTGGTGATTGGTTATTTATAGGTGTTTAGGTGTTCAGTTCCTTGGTTCCTTCTGGGATCGTTAATTGAGCTCCAGGCATTATGTGAAATATCTAGCATTGTCTCTTTGTTACTGAAGGAATTTTAAGAGGTTGAGGGAGCCCAGAGGGCCATTGTTTCTTGTTTTTGTTTTTCACTCAAATCCTCTGCTCTTCGCCCTTGTGGGAGCAATGCTCTGTAAGGGTGACCCCACCCTCTCTGCCCCTCCTTGCTCCTTTCTCGCTGTCCTGCTCACCTGCCGAGGGTACAGTAGGAGGTGGCTGAGAAGCCCTCTGAGAAAGTAATTCTCACCGTTAGAGAAGTTAAAGAAGCAGGAGGGGAGCTTGCATTGCCAAGATTTCTGAGGGCAAAGATCTGGTGGGAATGTGGGGTTGACGAGGAAGTGCCGTCTCAGTCCTCCAGCAGCAGGAGCCCTGGAGAGAGACGCTGGGGGGCCGGCAGGTCAGCCTTGTGATGCCTTTCCTAAGGGCATGGTCCAGAAGAGCGGTGATCTGGTGAAAACTGGTGCAACCGACAGCTGCTCACTTGGCAGAGATCAAAGGTCGATGTTTGAGCCCTGCCGCACCGGCCCTGGAGTACTTGGTGACCACTGAGGGCTCTCAGGTTCTGGGCTGCAGGTGGGTGTGGTCAGGTACGGAGTGAGCATCAGTGACTTTCTGTCCCTTCCTCACTTTCACTTCCAGCCACACCCCAGCACTCACAGAGGTAGCGCTGATCCGAAGAGCACGTCCTAACTGCTGTTCCCTGGATGTGTGCTCACACTGGTTCTGTGCCTGGAGATCCCTGCTTCCTACTAGTAACCCCAGCTCATTCTCCACCAGGACCCTATGGGAGGTCTTCCCCGGGCCCCTGGGCAGTGTCGGTGCCTCCATGCACCCACACCACCCTTCATTCCACTGTCACCAAGATCGTCCGGAACTGTTCCCTTTCCCCTTGCAGTTTGTGAGGTAGAGGCTGGTGCTTATACAACCGTTTACTACTAATAATAGTAACAATACTGGTCCCTCACACTCATCAGTGTTCATGGTCCCAAATTCAGAGCAGCTCAGGCATCACCTCAGTTACCCTCACACCGCTCTCAGAAATAGGGGCTATTATTAACTTTTCTGTTAGAAGAAAGGTTAAGTTGGCCAGTAGCTTCAAAACTGTCAGTACTTGAAAGACAAAGAAAGGCCCCAGAATTGTCTCAGTTGAAAAGAGAAACATACGTGACAGATAAATGCAACAGGGGATCCTGGGCCAAGAGGCTTTTTTTTCCTGTAAAGATTCTTACTGAGACAGAATTGGAGTATGGATGATGGACTAGATGAAGGTGTATCGATGTGAAATTTCCTGAAGCCGATCATTGAACTGTGGTTATGTAAGAGAATGTCCTTGTTCTTAGGAAACATGCTGAAATCTTGCAGAGCAAAGGGGCATTGTGTTTTACCTTATTCTCAAATGGGTCAGGAGAAAACTATGTGTATGCACATACATATACAGAATGATAAAGCAAATGTGGCAAATTTTTTTAAGAGTTGGGGGCAGGAGGAGATGGAGGGATTTGCCCAACATTCCAGAGCTGGTTGATGGTGATGCCAAGATTCAGACCCAGGCGGTCTGACACCATTGCTGTCCACAACCATGCAGACCGCTCGCTCACTGTCAGGACCAGCACACTGGAGGGTCCTCCGGCCATGTCTCTGAAATTCACAAGCAAACATATCTCTACAGGTATGCAGAGAGCAAGCAAAAGATGAAATGCACAATTATCTTTTGATAATCTACATAATAGTCTTTAAAACTTTGTGCTGGTGTTGTTCTCTTTTCCCATTGTGTCTTGTACCTTCTGTTCCTCTATCTTCCATGGAAGCTCTGGGTTACACGTGGCCTGCTGAAGACATAATGTTCACTCTGCTCCTCCCGAGTGGGCACTGCAGAATTCTGTCCCAGCTGGGCTTTCCCTGGAAACGCAGCCTGTCTGGCAGGGACTCAGAATTCAGTCAAAGTCTCACCGTTTTCCATCAGTCCTTTCTTTTCATCCTTTATCCCCAATCCGCTCAGATAATGCCTTTGATTATTATTCAACAAACACTGGCTACCTCCTCAGCCCATAATCCTTTCTCTTCTGATGCGCTCCCAGGCTATTCTCCTGATGAGTGGCCCGAACCCACGGATGGATCAGTAGAACTAAGTGAATGATCTTTTTGTTTGCTGTAAAGTGGGGCCCTTATTTGACGCACAGAGAGGCAGAAGCAGAGCTGCTTTAGTAAAATGCTTAACTACTGATTTATTTGTGCTCTGCCTTCCACGAGAAAGGATTTATTGGGTTCGTCAAAAAGTCCATTTAGTTTTGTCCATAAAAGACACATTTTTTTTCATTTTCACCAATAACTTTATTGATTTGGGTATTTTGAGTATTGGCTGTCTCCCACGTGGTATAATGTTGATTGTTCTCAATTAATGTCTTAATTTGATCGCTATCAAGTTCAGCTGACCATCCAGCGAGAAATCTCCAGCACGAAACTTCACAAACCACTTTTGACACATTCGATCAGTCACAGCACCTTCCCCACACACTGCAGAAATCTTTTTTTGCATTTCAGTTGTTTTTTTACACTTCTTGAAAGAATAAAGCATATGTTGAACATGTATATTTTCTTCCATCTTCAGTATTAAAATGGCTACACAAAAATTCACCAATTTGGATAAGTTTTTTTTAATGCATGCTGATAGGTCAGCTGTCACAGTACAATCTAACAAAATTGTTTCCAATGAAGTTAAAGACAACTGAGTGCTACCAGAGCCGTCTTACAGAAAAAAAAAAACAGAACGAACTTTTTAGCCAACTCAAATAAGTTGGAAAAATGCATCCTTTGAATTCTGGGAACAGACATAGAAAGTTTTGTTCTGGGGAGCTTTCAGAATTTTGGCCGAATAATGTGAGGGACTACAGATAAATTATAGCAAGGGCAGAAGGAAGGCTTAGAGTTTAAGCTAAAATGAGGTATGAAAGGTAAATAGCCACCTCTCATCGGTGTCTTCCCTGGAATTTCCAGCAGAGACATCTGTTTGGGTACCCAGAATATTTCTCTACTTTCCTGTTTCTCTTCGCACGGCCTCAGTGTTTGGGGCCTCGTCCGTTTTAGCAGGACCTCGCTGACCTCTCTTGGTTCTTCTCAGCTCATCCCCCCTAACGTACCTACCTCATGTTCCTCCCTTGCAAATTACAAGAGCTCCCCACTTACCGCAGTTGAAGGCTCAGATGATTTTTTCGACTTTCATAAAAGAATATTTAACACATTTGATATTGAAAATTTAGCTCAAAAGCTCTTTTCTTTTGCTCCAGCTCAGGTTCTTTTATCTGCATATTCAAGCCCTTGGCCACACGCGCTGGTCTGAAGCATAGATAATATCCCTACCTCCTCTGCCCTGCTCACGCCAACCCCTCCACCAGGAAGGCTGACTCCTGTGTGTCCTTCAGAACCCAGCTTAGTCTCACTTTGACCGAACACTGACCAGGTGCACGTGGGGACACCCCCTCCTCTGAGCTCTCGGGGCCCACACTGCCCCCTAGCGTTCTTTATGTGAGGTGCGCCCTTCTGGTGTTGCATTTTCATTGCGGCATCTCCAGCTGCCGCCGGTGTGGTGGTTCACAAGGCACAGGCATGGTCAACAAGTGCTTCTTTGCCAGTTGGTTTGATAAGAGTTTTTCTGCAGGTCAGAGACTTGATGAGGGGGAGCCATTACTCCAAAAAGGTGATTTCTGTTGAATAATAGTGGGGACTTAAAGGGCTTAGGCCAAGTTTGCTGCCTGTGGAGCAGTGGCCATTGCTGAGCTCTTGCCCTGCTTCATGTGATGCATTATTTTAGAAGGGTGCTTCCTGGAGGTACAGTCTGGTGTGGGAGGAAGGGCTGGTTTGCTCACTGCTGTTGGGGTTCTTTGTTTTTCAGATTGCAGAGCCTGAGGCCTGTGAGCAGATGTACCAGAGTTTAGCACGAATCCATTCAAACTATTATAGACACAAGGTGAGTGGGCCACAACCCTTTATATCCCCAGCCCTCTGACCGAGAGGACCTATAAGAACAAGTGAAAATCTGATTATACAGTGTTTTGTAAAGACTTGTGGTTTTGCTACTTTCAAATGTAACCAGTAATTTCAAGCAAGCCAACAGAGACCTGGTGGAGGCATTTAGGTCACTTAAATAAAAGCTATTTATAATCTTGAATAAAAGCCATACATTTTATATGCCAAATGTGTGCTTCTGGGTGTATGTGACAACCAACTGCTAGATCCTAGATTTTCCTATCCACTCTGGTGGAAGTGGCATTTCCCCACACTCTGGTGACAAAGGAGGGGTGACTGGGGAAGACAGAACAAACTCCATGGCATGTAGTTTGCCCTAGGCTTAGGAAGTGTGTTCAGAAATTACCCAAGCACACAGGGTGGGGCCAAAGCGGGTTTACAGTTGTGAGTACGCAAAACAGAGTTTATTCTTGCATGACTATTTATTAATTATTGTATTATTTTCTATATGAACAACTGTAAACCTACTTTGGCCCCACCCTGTACATGGCCAAATGCCTAGCCTACACGGAAAAGGATTTCTTCTGAATCCTCACAACTCAACTGTGGTCCAAGAGCAGTGGTGGGGGCATTGCCTAGGAGCTGCCTAGAAATGAGAGTCGTGGGCCCACCCATCCTCCTGAGTCACAGCCTGCCATTTCCCCAGAGGGATTCCTGTGCATGCTTAAGTTGGGGCTGCCTGCCACATGATACCGGTTCTTGTGAGTCCACGTCTTTGACCTCCAGGTGGCGCTGCTCTTCTCCTTGCCAGGCCTCTTGTCTTTGGGCACTGGAGGCCCAGGCAACGCGGTCAGAGCCAGGCTTCTCCCGGGACCATCAGGTTGCAGGCTGTGCTGCAGAACTAACCCTCTCTCTCCTCCCTTCTCTTCCTGTCCGCCCCGTGTGGCCAGTACCCTCGCCCCAGAGACACCAGCTTCAGTGGCCTGTCGTTGGAAGAGTACAAACTGATCCTCTCCACAGGTATTGAAAGCACAGCTCTCCTTTGTGGTTGGCTTGCAAAGGATTCTTTGAATGACCATAGGGAATTGTCTAATAAGACAGATATGCTTGATGGAAAGTCTTGTGGAATAGCCCAGAGGATATTCTGAGGCTACAGGGCTTATACTTTGGCCATAGAATATGGAGATGGTCAAGGGCATTATTTTAAAAAAGAAAACCCATTTTTAGAGCTTTTAAATTCAAGGATGGGCAGCAGGAAACAGGGGAATATGTATTTGCCAAATGGAAGTAGTTGAAATCAGACTGCAAGGAAAATAATTTTATTTTTATGATCCTAAGGGGGCTTTATAAACAGTGGGGGTTTTAATTAAAACAAAAAGCCATTCAATAAACATGTATGGGGATATCCACTAAGAGTTATCCGACCCAGGGGACATGGTCTGTGGGTTGGAAGTGGATTTAACTAGGTGCGTTTGGGAGTCACCGGTAGACCGTGATTAAACCGGAGAGGAGGTGCCCTGCCTAGCCCATCCCATCTTTACTTCCCATCTCCATTGTCACTGATGAAGGGAGCCGGGTTGAAGTAGGCAGGTTCTGGAAAATTACTATTTTTATTGCCAAGGATATCATATACAAAAATAGGCTAACCTTTTCTGAGAGGGCATGGCCCTGAAACATCCGCCTTCTGGTGGTACTCTAGAAATTTCTTTCTTATGCCTCTGGCAGCCCTCAACAAGTACATTTTTAGGGTTTTGGCCTTCCAGAAAACTCACCTGCTGAGCAGACCCAAACCTGGTGGTCTCACCTGCTATCATGTCACTCTCACCCTGTTTTCATCGCAGTGTCTGGAAAACTGGGTAAAGATGTTTTTGCCCAGCAGGATCACTTTATTGTCGACCTTTCAAAAACATATCCACACACACGTTTATTCCTACATCCCTGGGCCCATGACATCACCAGCATTGATGCAGTGTCATTGTGAGGACCCAAGAGTTTGAGCAGAGCCTGAACTTGAAATTAGAATGGAAATAAGTCCTAGAGGGATGTGGGAAGGCATCGGGCTACAGTGCAGACGAGCTGTAGACCCCCCAACCCCTGGCCTGTGCTGCCACTTGTTTGGGCCAGGAGCTCGGCCCCAGGAAACTTGTTGACAATTCGTCTTCACAGCAGGCCTGGTATTTTTGTGGTGACTGTGGAATAAGCTTACCAGCTGTTTCCTCTGATAAGCCAAGAAAACACCTGCAGTGTTTGTAGTGAGCGGATTTGAGGCCTGGGGAGTGGCCTTGGCCTGGGTTCCAGGTGTGACCACCCTGGACTTGGGGTCACAGGAGGCTAAAAAGGCCTCCGCAGCATGCCGCTTTGTGCCCACAGTGGCACCTGGACTTGCGGGACGTCCCGGGGTGGGTTGCTGGGCTCATGGCTGAGGGAGAGGATGTGCCCTAATTTAGTCAGGAGACCACGAACAGTCAAGGTAATAAATGGCGAGTCACCTCTTTGTTCAGAAAAGCTACTCCTTTTCTCTAGAAGTTCTGTTAACATAAAAATCTGGGCTCTGAAATTTAGACAATATTATGGGAAAACCTAAATTTAATATACAGGTAAAACTAGGTATAGAATTTTAGCCCTGGAGAGACTTTAGACCAGTGGTTCTTGACTGGGAGCAGTTTCTCCCCCAAGGGGACATATGGCAACATCTGGAGACATTTTCAGCTAGGAGTAGGGCCGGGGTTCTGCTACTGGCATCTAGTGGGTAGAGGCCAAGATGCTGCAAAACATCCTACAGCCCCACAACAAAGAATTATCTGGTCCTAAACGTCAGTAGTGCCACGACGGGGAAACCCAGCTTTGGGTCCTTCGGGACTGTGTGTGTGCACATGGCTTGGACAGGGGCCCCATTGCCTTTCACCAGCTCCCTGCTGCCTTCATAGCTGTGAAGATGGCCACCTTTTCTTGGGTGCAGGCCGAGTGCCCGGCAAGCTACCTCCATGATTTCCTTTAATCCTTACAACTTTTAAGGCAGGTATTTTTCTTTCTACCTTGCCGATGAGGAACCTGAGGCTCAGTGGGTAATTTGCTCAAGAGGACTCAGTCAGGAAATGATGGGTGGGGATAAGAGCTCAGGTCCATCCCCTCCCCTGGTGCCTGCTCAACTGCACAGCATGTGGTGGACCCACACCGCCCAGGTTCGAGTCCCAGCTCTACACTTCCTAGCTGTGTGACCCGAGCAACTTACTTAACCATCCCTCTGCCTCAGTCTCTGTGTCTGAAAAATGGAGACATAGGCCATGTCCTGAGACAGAGCGCCTGGGCCTGTGACTTGCATAGCTGACAGCAGTGTGTTTCTGTGCCCACGCATGCGGGGCCAGACATAGAGGGTGCGGCATAGACACTGACGGGGTGAGGGCGCCATGTGCTGGGTGCAGTCCTGGTGTACAAGTGCTCAGTCCACACTGGCAGTGACATTCACCTGTGGCCTGATCTGCTTTCCAGAAGCTAGGTCCACACTTCCCTTTTTCAGGGGCACACTGTGTGAAGGACAGCACGTGCTCACGCGAAGGCCTGGGGGGCCAACATGTGTCATCAAATTCAAGACTCAGTCTCGTTTCTGTTTGGGTTTGCCCTTTTGCAGACACCCTGGGAGAGTTCAAGGAAATGAATAAAGGCATGTGGAAGAAACTACAGGAGAAGTTCACCCCCCGGAGTCCTGAGGAGAAGCATAAGGCCTGGGCACAGGCTTTATCTCGCCCGCGAACCTAAGCATGGAGTCTTGCATGTTGCCATCGTAAATAAAACTGCCCTGGTTCCCCATGCTCCTTGGGGGTCTCCATCTAGCCTCCACAGAGAGGACACCCTATGGCTCTGGAGAAAGCTTCAGCCTAAGAGGGATGCCCTTGGGCATCCACCCCACCCGTGGTCAGGGTCAGGGTAGGGAAGTGTCTGGGAGAGAGG
Organism: Macrotus californicus; assembly: GCA_007922815.1. Taxonomy (NCBI): domain Eukaryota; kingdom Metazoa; phylum Chordata; class Mammalia; order Chiroptera; family Phyllostomidae; genus Macrotus; species Macrotus californicus. The sequence continues at coordinate 63,488 of VMDR010000839.1, forward strand.
AAATGAGGAATTCCATCAGGGCCTGAGAAGGGAAGGTGACGGGGCCTCTGGGCAAGGTGCTTCCCGTGCAGCCATGGGAGCCCCACCTGTCAACGGGGGTCTGGCTGGTTTCTGGCAAGGTTCTCTGGTGCCCTTCTGTTGTAGGAGCTTCTGGTAGATAGCCAAAAATAGCAGTAAACGTGGAAGAAGGCACCCTGTCGCAAATAGCAGGAAGTGGTCAGCAGAGATGAGAATAGCCTGCTCGGCTCCCATTTCCATGACTCAGAAAGACAGAGCTTGGTCCTCTGCCGCTGGCCTTGCGGAAAGCCCATGTTCCACGTTGGTTTAAGGGACAGAGTGGAGCTACACACAGGCCTTGGGTGGTGGTGGCTTCAGCCCTCTGGGCGGGTTCTGTGGGCAGGGGCACCCTGGCAGGGACACACACGTGTCAGTCACTTCATTGCTCATGGAATCTCAGCTCTCACTAGCAGCCTTCATACCTGAGCTTTCTTATGTTAAAAGCCAAGCCGAGAAGGGTTAGGGCAGGGCCAGCGAGCGCCCTTGTGGGGAAAGCGCGGAAGTGAGTCCCTCAGCATGTTTGCACCTGGACTCCTCAGTGTGTTCGGGATGCACACAATGAAATGCATGGGGTCATGACCAAAACCAGTTGTACTGCAACACAGTCCTAGTTCTGTCCACGGACCCCTGTTAGGAATCACTGTGAGACAGTGTCACTCACCTCCAGGGAGCCCAAGGTGAGGCCGGGCCAGCAGGCCACATTAGCCCCCACAGCCCCAGGGGTATAGGAAACAGCATCCCTTTCTATAGTTGTATTAATTTATTAAGGCAATTAACATATTAGTCTCAGGCCAAAGATTTGTAAAACATTACACCAAAAGAAGAAAAAACAAGCAGTCAAAAACCAGCCACTCTAATGCACCCCAGCCCTGTCACTGGGGCCTGTGCCTGTTCCCCAGGAGCCCCAGGCAGAGGCAGGTCCCAGGAGCAAGGCTCTCTGTCCTTGAGTCAGCAGTCCACCTGGGGCCGTGCTGAGGGGTGGCCCGGACACACAGTGAGGTCTACACTGCCTACAGCAGGTCTGAGGCATGGAGGGAACTTTGTGGGTGGGGGCAGGGCTGGGCACAGCCTGGGAATAAGTAACAAAGCCCTAGAATCCCTAGCAACGGCATTGCCACACCTCCCCCAGAGGTGGCAGCAGCCAATATGTAGTGCTTGGAATACAGAGGTGACCCCAGTCCTAATCACCCACAGGAGGAATATAAAGGAATGTCAGTTATTGCTTTAAGAGACAAAGCAACAATCCTTGAAAAGGACTTCTCTTTAAAACATTAAGGTAAACTGACTCCTGGTGAGTTTCTGAATCTTAAGGGCTCTAGGCAGGGCTGTTGGCTCTGTGGCTTCCCTCTCCATGCCAGTCAGAGCCTGGGTTGGCTTGTCTGGCAGAGAAGGAGCTAGAAGCTGGGTGGGCACCTAGCCTTGAGAGCTGATGGGCTGGCTGGGCCACCCAACCCAAGGTAAGGGGCAGTATTTCCAGTCATAGCTCTTAGTACAAGCCGCACCTGTCTGGGCCTTGGATGGGGCCTTCGTGGCTCTCCTCAGCGGCTCATGCAGTTCTGGACATCCACGAAGCCCAGGCGTTGCCTGCGTTTCCGCTGCTCCGTCATCTATGGTTAAACAGATGCCAACAGGTCAGGCCGCTCGGCGCCCTCGCCACAGTCACTGCTGGGGGGCCTGCGCCCACCCTCCTACTGGACCCAGCTGCCTTTCAGCACTGGCGGCAGGCCAAGGCCCTTCGGGTGCAGTGAGATGTCAGCCCCAAACACTTATCCTCAATTAGCATGTCACAAACCCCTGATTTGGTGCAGCTGGGAAACCACCCCCTGAAAGGGGCTGCCTGACCTCACTGTCACTGCCAGATGGCGAGGAGGACACGCCAAGGTTCTGCTTGGCTGAATCAGAGGCTCAAGGATGGGAGCCGCCATCCCCACTCTAGCTTTCCAGAGGGGAGGGTGGGTTTGGGACCTGTCTTCCACTCCAAACCCAAGAATGAGGGCCAGGGAGAAAGGAGAGACGTGAAAGCCCCAGCACCTACTCCCTCCATCCCCACGGCAGGCTGGGCCACACCCTCTCTCAGTGACAGTCTGAAGCGGCCCGGTGGGACCCTGAGGATGGTGCCTGGATCAGGCTGGGCGCACACCTGCTCCTTGAGCTCGTTGAGCTGGGCGGTGAGGTGGGACACCAGCTTCATGGTGGAATTAAGCTTGTCCTGAAGGATCCGGACCTCGTTCTGCTCCCCCTCCCCTTCATTGCTCACCAGGGACATGGCCCTCATCCGGGGAAACCAGTCCAGGTTCTTGTTCTGAAAAAAGATCACCAGTGGGGTGAGCAAGTGTGGGCCCGACCCGGAAAAGCCAGGCTGAGAAAAGCAGTGCTGCCCCACCCTCGACCAAGCACTCCCCAGGGACGTGTCACAGGAAAGTCTGAACTGACGGTCCTCCCCAGGGCCAGAGCGAGCTGGCAGTGAACCCGCTGCAGCTGAGGCCCACCCAGCTCTGTGACAGACTGACTGCCGTCAGGCGGCCTCGGTCCTTCACGGTATCGGCACCATCTGTTCACTCTCACAACACCCCTGGGGGCAGGGGCTCTGCACCAGACCCTGGACCTCCTTCCCTCCTTCCCGTCTCTGCTCCCCCCGACACCCACGCCCCACGCCCCAGGAAGACTCAAGTCAAACAGATGGCACAATGGGGAGAGCAGGAGGTCCACTGAGGATGCTGGATCCGACACATTTCTGGGAGGCAAAGCCATGGTTCCCAGGACGGGGGAGGGGAGGGCTGAGAGGGGGTACCAGGCAGCTTTCTGGTTCCTTGTGGCAAGCTGTGAATTCTCAGGCCAACTGATAAACTTGTACTCAAAGATCAGTTCAAACTGCAGGCTTAAACACATAGAACTCTTTTTTTCCCACTAAATACGTCTTTCACCCTGCAACTTATGTGCTGTGCAGCAACTTGAAGGTGCACCACATCAGTTACCCAAAAGCAATATATATATTCCCTTGGAACGGTCCTCAGCAGCAGCCAGAGCAGCATCATGCACCACGGCCCAGGGCCACCACACCTGTCCTTTGGGGCTGATGGGTCTGCCATGGCTTTTTTTGACAACAGAGCCCAAGCAGGACTGTCTGCAGCACAGGCAGCTGGCCGGGCTCCAAGTCCCCAGGGGCCAGCTCCATCTGCTCCTCTGCTCCCTTCCTGGCCTTCCAACAAGTGTCCACTGCTGTCCTGCATCACCCCCAGGGCCTCCCCCGTCAGTGCGGGCGGCTGTAGCCACCCCTCCCAGGGCCCACACCTTGACCATCTGGGCCACGTAGCTCTCGGGCCCCGTGTAGTCCGTCTTGTTTTTCACGCGGACCAGCACAATGAAGTACAGGTAGTTCCACATGTTGTGCTCGAGCTTGATGTGCTCCTCAAATGACACCGTCTTGTTGTCAAACTTGTCCCTCTCCAGACCTGAGGATGCAGAGAGTGAGGATGACACCGCCGGCCTCCAGGAAGCCCTGTGGGCCAGCGGGGCCACACCCCCCGCCTCTGCGGCAGGCCCATCTGTTCTCAGGCCAGGTCTGACGAGTGCAAGCAGCGGCCCTCTCTAGGCTTTTTAGGTCACTTCTGTTAGCCACTCAGTGTGGAGACTCAGCCCTGCCTCAGCTGCAGCCCTGCAAAACGGCAGCTACAGACTATGGGAGCCAACGTCCGAGTTCCTTGAACCCAAAGAAACAGGATTGGTCCTATAGGTGATGCCTGTTCCTTAGCACGAGGTGGCTGGAGAGGGGACTAGCACTTCATACCAGGGATGGGAAAAGCCCTGGACTGAGACCAGAGGCTTCAGGCTGCTGACTGGGCTTTGGTGCCCTCTGCAAACAGAGGGTTTAAAGGCATGGGCTGAGGCCCTTCCCCACTCCCTCTATTACTCCGAGTTCGGACAGGATCCTATAGTCCCCATTCTGAGTTGAGCAGCCATCAAGCCATCAGCCCCAGGGCATCCCCAGTCGCCACCAGAACCCGGGGAAGAACCAAATTGAGGCTGCCACTGGCCCAGATAATGTCCCAGCCCACAGGTGCCCCAGGCCCACCGCGACCTCTGCAAGATAGGAACAAGGCCTCACCACAGATGAAGCACGTGGTCTTGAGAATCTCCTCCTTCTTCTGCTTCTCGCTGCGCAGGTCAGCAAATGTGTCGATGATCACCCCAAAGATCAGGTTCAGCACAATGATGATGACAATGAAGAAGAATAAGAGGTCGTAGACCACGCGGGCTGGGAACAGAGACTCCTGCAGGGCAGGGCAGAGAGGCTGAGCCCAGTGGTCCCCAGGTCACCTGGCAGGCAGGGCTCTAGTGGGGTCCAGGCTGTGGTAGAGGGGTCCGGCCCACAGCAGAAGGAAGATGGCAAAAGTGGATTAAACAGCAGACTCAGGAAGGAGACCAGCTGGGACAAAGCCCTGGAGGAGCTGGGCTACGAGGCTAGGCCTGTGCCTGCCCCTAACTTCTGGTCAGGGGCAGAGCCAGAGTTGAACTCTCTGCCCCGCCCTCAATATACCAGGCCTCACATGTTGTAGAAACCCTCTGTCTGACCAGGGAGAGGGCTTCTCACCCCTGTGAGACTGGGGACAGGCTGCTGTTCTAGGAAGGCTAAGCTGCCCAAGCCAAATCCTGAGGCCTCTTTATGAAGCCTGACTCAGTTCCCCTGCTGTGGGCTGGGGCTCTGCCTCGAAGAAGAAGCCAGTGTGGCCCGGAGACCCACCCACCGGCTCACTCGGCCCTTCCCCAGTCTGGGCAAGGCTTGGTCACAAAGGTCTCCCCTCACAGCATCCACAGGGAGCTGGCAGGGTGTCTGCACACGTTGGGGTGAGGACGGCCCAACAGTGTGACTGTGTATGAACTGAGTAGGAAAGCACAGAAGGAGGGTGCAAACAGGGGCCTATGACACTGAAGACTGAAGGGCCAAGCTACTGTCTGGCTGTGGTCTGGGGGTGGTATGCTCACTGCTGCTGACACGGCCAGGGCTTAAGCCAATTGGACCTGAAGTGGGGCGGGTGGTGCTCACATCTTTGGAAGGCTTGCGGAGAATGTCACCGACGCCACCACCATTGCGCAGCCCATGGTTCATGACAGTGACGATGCACATCAGCAAGGTGTCACAGGCTCGCTCTGTGTGGTCCAGCTCCCCATCCTCTGTAAGCAGAGTGTGCATGTTCATGCTCGGGCCAGGCCACCTGCCTCCACCCCACCCTACCCTACCCAGAGTGCCAACACATCACCCTCACCTTCCAGGCCCTCAGGCACTGTGACCCCTGAGATACAGCCTATACCGTCCCCACTGCACGTGCCCATGAATGTGGCAGCTCCATGTGGCATCCCCAGGGGGCTGGCTGGAAGGGACATGAGTAAGGTCATTAGCAGGTCAAATGCTTGGCCTCACCTTCCCCCTCATTCACAACCTCCCCAGCATCACAATCTCCAGGAAGCCTTCCCTGATCCTGCCAGCTCCCCACTCAGTCTGGCTACAACAGAAGGGTCTTCATGCCCCTGCTCCCACCGGGGGCAGCCCCTGCAAATACTGAGTTTAACATGAATGATAAGGTCTGCAAGCCAAGTGGCTCCTCAGGCAGCTGGAGACCCAAGGCTCTCCCACCCCACAGTCTGTACCAGGGAAGAGGGAGGTATAAGCTAGACCCCCCAGAACCCAGTACAAGAAACTGAGGTAGGGGGTTAAGCAGTCCCAGGCCCTGGTCCTGGTGTCAATCACCTGGAAAGGCCCTCTCATCCCACACCACCCAGCGAGGGGCCCCGGACCTCTGGAATGGTTGCTGGGCAGCTGGTCAACCTCGAGGATGAAGTCATCCTTGAGGAAGAGGAAGCCGACGATGGAGAAGAGGTAGACGAGAATGAGGGCCAACAGGGCAGTCAGCAGGATGGAGCGGCCGTTACGGGTCACACTCTTGATGACGTTAAACAGAGTCTCCTCACGGTAAATGAGGTCAAAGAGCTGCAGGGCAGAGATGAGGCCTTGAGGGCCTGGGGATGCCGCTGGGCCCGAGGGCTGCATGGCTGCCCATGGTTTCCCAAGGCCTCCTCCAGTGGTCTGCGCTTGGGCAGGCATAGCCTCGCCTGCAGGCCTGGCATGGAGACTTCTCGAAGGAACCTGGGATTCTAAGGAAAGGGATGGGCCAGGGCGCAGGCAGGTGCCACACACAGAGGGAGGAGACGGCCAACTCTGATGGTACGCTCACTACGTGTGATTGATGTGCCTTAGCTCACTTCATTCTCACAGTTATTCTAGAAAGTAGGTGCTGTTAAATACCCCCATTTTACAGATGGGGAAACTGAGGCATAGAGCCATGAAGAATCTTGTCCAAAGTCACACAACTAGTTACTACGATGGTCTGGTGCCAGAGTCCAGGCTTAACCCAGCACAATACAGGGCTGATGGGTCAGACAGAGGCCAGGAGTGGCCATCAGAGCCTTGAAGGCCAGGTTGGGGTCAAGCTGAGGAGGACTGGAAATCCACTCCTCCAGGCCCAGCAGCAGGAGGACATGACAGAGACTGGTGCTATAGAACCACGAGCAACTCACCCTGCATGGCCCCAACTGCTCCTGCACCCCACCCAGCCCAACCCCTCTGCAGGTCTCACCAGGATGCTATAGAAGAGCTCGTGGGCAAAGAGGCCCAGGACACTAGTCAGGATGTAGCCCACGTGGTAGAGGAACTCCATGTCCATGACCATGGCCTTATAGCCCCGGATGAAGGTGCCACGGTTGCCCACGAAGCTCACCACGAACACAATCTTGTTGGTCAGCTGGGGGAGAGTGCAGGGCATGGGGGTCAGGCCCCATTGCCTACCCTGAATCTCCACCCCCACAGCCCTGCCCATGGCCCAGCTCAGAGGCGACGCCTTCCGTGGAGTGGATCTGAGCTGCTCCTGCTCAGCCTGGCAGACACAGCATTAATGAAAATGCTTCCAGAAATGCACCTGGGCTCCTAGGACTAAAATAAAGGAAACCCACCTGGGTCCCCCAGTTCCAAGAAGAAAATAAGTAAAATGAGAAGACCACCCTCAGCCTTCACAGTGACTGAGTTAGCAAAAGACGGCCCCCTTGCTCAGCATCTATCAGGAAATTGCCATAACATATAAATCTTTGCTGTCCTCAATGGGAACAGTGCTTGTGGGCGGTGCAGCTAACACCGTGTGCACAGCAACCCTGAAGCTGGGTCTCCAAGGTGACTCCTGGTTGGATGGCTATCTCTAGTGCCAGCTTCCCAGGTTGTCCAGGGAGACAGAGCAGGCACAGAGGGGTCCCCACTGCAGGTCCATAATGAATTTGGGATCCCAACCCAGGGACAAGGGGGTGAGGCAAAGCAGTGCCTGCTGGGAAGTGGCTGGTTGGTTTGGGGTGGAGGCTCCCCTGCCACTCACATTGAGGGTGCCCAGGATGTTGAGCGTGGGCCCAATGCCCAGGTAGTAGATGGAGCGCAGGATGAGCGCCACGATGAGCGGACGGATGCTGTAGCGCTTGGTGAACAGGGCGGTGATGGAGAAGCAGATGAGAATCCAGAAGAGCAGTGAGATGAGTGGGGAGTCCAGTACTCCTGGGGCCGGGAGCAGGGCTAAGCATGACATTCTCAAGCCCCCCACAGCCCAATGGGCCCCAAGAAACACCCCTTCCTGGAAGCCTTCCCTACTAAGTTCCTAGTCACCTGGTTTTAGGGACGCCCATCACACCTGCATCACTAGACCTAAGGTGGGAGATACTCTCCAGCTGCTGTCACCAAATGTGGTCTCTGGCTCGTGTGTGTGTGCATATGTGAGCTGTCTCCAGAGGTCAAGGGCCCTGTCCGTCCCACTGGACCACACCTGTGTCTCTCCAAGAGGGGGTATGCAGCCCAGAAGGCAATGCATGGGAGTGCTTCTCTCCAGTCTGCACCTGGTCCCCTCATAGCTTAGCTGGCCCCCAGGCTCTACCCAAACCCGGGGAGGAGGCCCATGAGCTCCAAGGCCCCTGCCTGCCAGCCCCTATCCTGACCTGTGGATGCGCCCTCCACATAGGGGTAAAAGAAGGCGATGATGATGTTGATAAACACAGCCAGGTTGAAGGAGATGCTGCCCCACAGGGTCATGCGGCGAGAGAACCAGTAGATCAGCGGCATGCCTGAAAGAGGAAGCTGGTGTAAGAGGGGCCCTGGTCAACACCATCTGCTCACCCATCGTGGGCCCACTGCCCACACAAGCTCCAGCCCCCACTTCAGAGGAAAACATTGGAGCCCTCCTAGGAGTGAGGCTGGGGCAACCCTCACTCAGCAGGTGAGGGAGGCGCTGGGGAGCACCGTGAGGCCCAGCCCTGCCCTCCCGCCCCGCTGGGATCCTCACTGCGGAGCTTGCGCTGCCACTCCATCTCGTTGTGCAGGAAGGAGGACTGGTCGAAGAAGTCGCTCACTTTGCTGCCCTGTTCGTCCTGCTCTGTGGTGGTGAAGAGCCGGTGCTTGGTCTCCTCCGTCAGGAACTGGCAGATGCCAGGCACTGGGAACACAATCTGCTCCATGCTGCGGTCCTGCCGTACGATCTGGTGCATACAGGCACATGGTCGCACCTGGGCCGAGCAGGGCCGAGCTCGTGGCCCTCACCCCCTGTGCCCCTGCCACTGTTAGTCCCACCTCAATCTGGGATGTGTGGTTCTCGTAATAGGCCAGGGGGTCCTCCTCCTCCTCCTGCGCAGGTGCCGAGGACTTGAGCATCTGTGACAGCTGCTTATTGTTGAGACTGAGCTGGGGGTGGTGAGGGCACTGAGGTCAGGCTGGGAAGTCCCCCACAAGGCCTGAGCCCAGTTCTGAACTACACCCCAGTGAGTGGCATCCCCAGCCAGCCCAGACCCAGCCCCAAAGGGGTAGGAGGGAGTGGGAGAGCCATGTCCAGACAATCCTATGACAGTGCCCTCAGTCCTGCCCAGGTGCACCCTCGGTCCTGCTCCAGGCTTGCAGAACCCCGCAGACCAACCTATTCGCTCCAGCCTTGCTGCTGCTCACAAGCCCTGGTTTTACCCCTGGACCGCAGGCCCTCAATTCTAGCTTGGTTCAACAGAGCCTTCCTTGTAACTTAGATCCAGGCCCCGCCCCCTGGCCAGAGCTCCGCCCTGAGTTCCTGGCCCCGCCCGCCTCAACCCCCAGCCAGGCCCTCCCTCCGGCATAGCCCCACCCCCGAATCCCAGCCTCCCATCCCGGTAACTGCCCACCCACTCTCCTGCCAGCCCCGACCCTAGACCTAAGCTCCGCCCCCACGCCCAGCCCTGTCCCGACCCCCACCATGGAAGAGATGCCCTCAGCCTCCTCCTCTTGGATGCGCTTCACAGGCTTCAGCAGGTGCTGCAGCTGTTTGTTGTGTCTGGAGAGCTGAGGGAAAGGGCAGTGCACAGTCACCGCAGTGTAGCTGCTGGGGGACAGGGGTGCCAGGAGCTAGGCCCGCGGGGTGGGGCTGGTACCTGCAGCGCCAGGATGTAGATGTTGTGGCCCACTTCTCGCGGGCTCACCTCTGAGTTCTCACGCTCCTCCTCCTGCAGGTAGGCCTTCTTGATGACGTCCACCTGGTGGGGCAGTGCCTTCTCGAATGCCCTCTTCCTGGGGTGTAGGGCAGGCTGGGCCCTAATCCCCATGCCCACACACCCCAGCAGGGGCCCCTTCCCACCCGCCTGCCAGCCCAGCCTCACCAGCTCCTGGGGCCGCAGGCTGATGAGGATGCGCTCAGCGTTCTCACTGTCATGCCGGCTCTCCATCAGAGCCAGAAGCAGTTTGGAGGCATTGTCCTAGGGGGAGGAGGGAAACAGGCCACAGTCCGAGGGTCCCCGCCCCCACTGCTGAGTACTCTGTAACAGCCCCTCCCAACCTCCCCACCCCTCACTGACCCAAGGCTTGCTGAGAAGTGTCCTGCATATCCAGGCCACCCACAGGTCACCTTCACCCCCACATTATGGCAGGCACACTCAACCCCCCGGCAGCAGGCACATACACAGGAGGCCTTCAGATAAACTGGGAATATGTTTGCTTCTAGAGTAACTGTTTGCTCACACATTCACTCATGTGTACAAATGAACACACACACATTGCATGTATAACCTGCATGCATCACATGTGTGTGCACATGGTACCCACATCACACATACCAGCATACATCTGACATGTCACATGAATGTGTGAACACATGCCACATGCACACCTACGCACTCACGTGGGCTGCCATGGGCCCCACCTTGAGTTGCAGCACCAGATCCATTCGGTACTTGCACAGGGGACTGATGTCGTTGAGAATCAGCGCAGTGATGATGTCTATGCCGTTGGACTCATGCGTCACAATGCAGGTCTGGCAGGAGCAGTGTGGGGACACAGGGCCACAGGGCTCAGAACTGTGGTGGATCCAGGGGCCTCAGCCCCTCCCCTGCCCAGCCTAAGCCATCCTCCCACTTGTCCATGCAGCCACCGGCTGCTGCTCACCTGGTTTTCATGGCAGGGGCCCTGGCAGTACTCGGTGAGGGTCTCCAGGGTCTGAATGACGAGGCCCACGTTGTCCTCGTTGATGTAGAGCCCCAGCAGCCCCAGGCCTCCTGTGGTGCTGCCGCACATGATGTCCAGGAACTGCAGCGTCTCGCACACCAGGTTGTAGTTGGTCTTGTTGTTCTGACAGCGCAGGAAGTTCTGCAGAGCAGACAAGGTAGGCGTGGCACGGCAGGGGACCAGTCCTGCGTGCTGCAGGGGTGGGGGTCCAGAGACGGGCTGGGCCGCACGGAAGGGCCGGGTGTGTGACGAGGGCTCACCTGCAGGTCCCGGTTGTGGTTCTCGCAGAGCAGCTGCAGAAAGCGCAGGATGGGCTGCATGATGAGCACAGATGTGCCCATCTCGTGGCTCTGCGCACGCTCGCCCACCTCACGCCCCCGGCGCAGGCTGGGGCCCAGCGAATAGTGGGATGAGGAGCCAGGCATGGAGAAGGAGGCCACACGGCCTGGAGGGTAAGGCCTGGTGAGGCTGGGGCTGCTGGAGTGCCAGACTCTCACCCTCACCCTGTGTTCCCACCCTGAGCCCTTACCCCTGCCTATGATGCCCTGCCCCTGTACCCTCTGACCCCACCACCCAGCACCCCCACCTGTCCCTGTGTCCCTGGCTCAACCCTGACCTTTGGTGGTGGGGTCCTCTGGCTCCCGGTCCTCTCGGGGCTGGCTACCCAGGTCACTCATGTTGACGGCCACTGTGGACTTGGTCTCCTGCTGGGCCCGCTTCATGCGGTCATGCAGCACCTTGAAGAAGCGCTCTGACTTCTTGTCACTTGTCATCAGGTTGTAGAAGGATTTCTAGGGGTGGATGGCGGCAGTTGGGGGCAGCACCAGCACTGGGCCTGGCTCTAAGCAACCCTTAGTGAAGCCCCGGAGGCCTCTGTCCTGTGCTGCAGGGACAGGGATGGGGCACAGATGGGCCCCCCAGCCATGCCCAAACCGGACTGAGGCTGGGGAGCCAGAGACACCCCTGTACGCTGAGACTGAGGTTGGGGGGGCAGGGGAAGGGGAAGGGCCTGTAGCTACTGTAGCTGTGATGCTGGCAGCTGGCACTAGCCTCCTGACCACCTTATATCTCTGCCCTGGGCCCTCATCTGTGCCCACACAGCAGGCCAAGGAGTCCCTCTGACATCTAAGTCACGTCCCTTCTCTGCTCAAAACCCTGCAGTGGCCCTATCTTACTCAAAGGAAAAGCCATGCCTCCCAGTGCTCTCGAGGCCACGTGATGGCCTGCTACCTCTCTGACTCCAGGCTCTACCACGCACACCTCCTTCACCCCCTCTAGCCACATAAGCCATGTCCTATTCACAACCTTTGTGCCAGCTGCCTGCTCTGCCTGGTGCACCCTGCCTGTTGTCCACATGCTCACCCCTGGGGCCTTGCCGAACACTCCCGCCAAGATACCCCTGCCTGAATGATCTCTGTCTGACATGCCCTCCATGTTATGCAGGGATCACAGTCATTGACTGTTGTCACCACTAGGATGTAAGTGCCAACAGCTCGCGGGTTTTGTCTTTTGTTCACTGCTGAATATTTAGTGCCTTAAGCACTGCCAGGTACACAGAAGGCACTCGATGCAGACTTACTGAAAGAATGGAAGAATGAATGGGGATAAAGCAACCCAAGAGAGCTTTTCTGAGGAGGTAGGCCTCTAGCTGGGCACTAAAGGCTGAGGACGATGTGGGAGAGGTGGGACAGAGGCCCGGGCAGAGGCTGAGAGGCAAGAATGGTGGATATAACGGGGGGCAGGATGGTGGGGAGACAGGCTCAGACCTGGCTGGAGCAGAGAACAGTGTGCATGGATAGCAAAGTGACCACATGACACAGGGGGCAGATGTGGGCGGTGGAGCTGCCCACAGGTACTCAGCCCAGCAGCCAAGACCCCGTGGCCTGCAACTTGGCACTCTGTCCCCCTCCTGAATGGGGTTCACCGCCAAAAGGAGGTGAGCCCCTGGCACTCTACACCCGCCCACCCCACACCTGGATCTCGGTGTTGCCACCATCCAGCAGGCGGATGGCCAGGCCGATGCTCTCCTGGAAGATCTTCTCGTTCTTGGTGCTGGTGATGAGGTCACACACCAACTTGGTGGCCCCCTCCTTGTCCAGCCGGCACTGGGTGGCCGCGATTGCTGACCAGTCTTGGTCTAGGCCTGGAGTGGGGAGATTTGCTTGAGGGGGAGCTAATGGGTTAGAGGGCCCAAGGCTGGGCAAACAGGCCACCCAGGGGCCCAGCGGAGGAGGCAGCACTGACCGATGCCCATGGGGTCAGGAAGGTCCCCCCGAGAGCTGGACTTGCGGTGCTGGAGGTAGTTTTGCAGCAGCATCTTGCGTAGCTGGTTGCCCTGGGGGGGAAGGAGCAAGGCCCCACAGTGTACTTCCTACCTTTTAACCACTAGCCCAACAGTCCTGGCCCCTGCACCCTGGTGTCGCCACCTGGCACTCACCCGGTCCCCATACTTGGCCTTCTTGAGCAGCATCTGCTGCAGGGTCCGCAGCACCTTGACGCACAGCTTCTCCTCTGACTCCATGAGGTCCTGGGTGTGCTGGATCAGCCTGGCAGTGGGAAGAGGGTACATGGGGCAGCCCCAATGCCTCCCTCCAGACAGGGCCCCCACCCCATCTCAAGCTCCCCGCCCTGCATCGCCCCAGGCGTCCCCCTCACTTGGACAGGAAGCCCCCGCTCTCGCAGCGCCAGTGGGCCTCACTGCCCTCCAGGAAGAGCAGCTCGGGCCAGTGCAGGACGTCCACCAGCACGGACAGCTCAGCCCGCACCAGGGGTGTCAGGCGCTCCTCCAGGGCCGTGATGATGTCCTGTGGTGGGCCAGACTGGATCACTGCCACGCGAGATGCAGGCCCCCAGACCCAAGAGATGATGGCAGCTTTACTGCCATTCCTGTACCCCAACACTAAATAGCCCCACAGATTGCCCCACACAGGTCTGGGGGTCCTGGGCCCACACAGCCACCCTGAACAAAGAATGACATCTGTCTGCTCAAGAGCCCATGGCTTGGGAGCGGCAGGCTGTCCTCTAGCCCTGTGACTTTGGGCAAACCCCTTGCCCTCTCTGGGCCTGTCTCCTGCCACATGGGGATAATAAGCCACCACACCCCTCTATAGGCCAACTAGACAGTGGCCACAGGTGCATGGCACACACCACAAGGTGCTGCCAGGACTGTGGGGTGTCCTGACCCTCTCTGAGCTCCAGAGCCACTAGCAGATCCCTGGGTTCTCCTGGCTCCCCTAGAAGGATGTGTCTTAGTCCTCTGCCCGGGCCTGCACTTAGCAGCCCCCGGGGAGGAGCCAAGTTGAGCAGCCCCTTCCCAGGGAGTGTGGGCAGCACAGGAAGGATGCTCCTCAAAACAGCCCTTCCACAGCCGCTCCTGTGCTGGACAGCCCACACCCACCTGCAGCTTCTCGATGATGTTCTTGTAGTCCCACTGGTTGGCAGTGGGGGTGACTCGAGGGAAGGTCCGCGTGGCCACCTTGTAGTTGGAAGTGTTCCGCTGGGCAGCAGCCACAGAGCTGGCACCACTGCTGAGCAGCAAGCTAATGTGGGCGTCCAAGTCCATGGGCAGCGAGATGCCCCGGCCCTTGGCTGGTTGGGAAGAGGGTGGAGAGGCTTAACCAGCTATAGGGGCCAGGCCCAGGGCTGCCACATTGGGGAACAAGGTGAACTACACCGAGGCTCTGGGTGCAGGGACCCCCATCCTGGCCGCACTTGGACTGAGGTACTCTCTTCCCCTTTTGGGGTAAAAAGAGGGAGCTTCTGCCTCTTTAATTTTGGCTGTATCTACCGCTTCCCCACTCTTCCTAACAGCCTGCAGACCTTCCCCCTGCCCGAGACCACGTGCAAGCACAGCGCTCCGGTTGAGGAACATCACCCAGCACCCTCCTCCAGGGGACTGACTCAGGGGAGAAAACAGCTCTCAATTGCCAAGATGCCAGTTAGACACCAAGAAGGACTTACTGAGAAGCACCTGGGAGCAGAGGATGGGTAAGCGTAGGGCTAATTGTTTGCTGTGAGGCAGGTGTCCCTGTGGAGCAGGGAGAGGAGGGGTGGTGGGAGCCAGCCAGCGCCCCGGCACACTCACCCACCATGGCGAGGGTCCGGATGCAGGCCTCCACCGAGGCCTTGTGCTGCTGCTGCAGCCACGGACACTCGAGCAGCCGCGCAGTGGACTGTAGCAGCTGTACCACGATTGTCTGGTGTGTCTGCGAGAAGAGACAGCTGCTGCAGCCTGGCCCGCCCTCCACCCTGGGCAGCCGGCCCAGGGATCAGAGCCCACTGAGAGCGGGCATGGGTGGAGGGGTGGGCTCCATCAGCTACCACATGCTCCGTGCCAGCTGGAAAAAGCTGCCCCTCTCTGTGCCCAAACTGCCACAGCAGCCCTGGGAGAGCTCCCAAGGTCCAGGTCTGGGGCTTCCAGTCCTGCTGCTGACCCTTTCTTCCTTTAAAAGATTTTTTAAAAAATCAATGTTGTGAAGAGGTGATATTTACATGGTTCAAAACCAAAAGGTAGCCTGGGCTGGTGTGACTCAGTGGATTGAGCACTGGCCTGCGAACCAAAGGGTCACTGGTTCGATTCCCAGTCAGGGCACACGCCTGGGTTGCAGGCCAGGTCCCCAGTATGGGGCGTGCAAAAGTCAACCACACATTGATGTTTCTTTCCCTCTCTTTCTCTCTCCCTTCCCCTTCCTAGAAATAAAATAAAATTTTTAAAATTTTTTAAAAAACCCCAAAGGTAATAAAAGAAGTCTCACCCCTCCCTTTGACCCCACTCCCATTCATTCTCCCACATTCTGCCCCTGGGGCAAATGAGAAGTAGGGAATGCTGTTACAAATGACCAGAGTACCACAGTCCCAAAGAGATCCCAGGGCCCAAGCACAGAGGTGTCAAAATAAACCCACTCTTGCTGTGAGGGGACCAACATTTTTTGCCCACTCTCAGCATCACTGTCCCCTCTGTCTCTCCACTTGTAGGCAGCCCCTTCCATTGGTTTCCTGCAGGGGGCGTGGCTCCTTGCCCAAGGGAACCTGGCTGTCTTTCATTCTGGGGCTTTGGGGCTATGAAGTCTGAGCAGCAGCTAAGAGGCTGCAACCTCTTCGGTGAGTGGAGTCAGAGCCCCGCTCACTGGCCAGTCTGCCTGTTTGAGTCCAAGGGACACTGCGACCAACACTGAGCTTCTCTGTGCATCACTCTCCCGATTTTGGCTTTGGCTCTGCTGTCCCGCTGTGGTGAGCATGCCCACCTTGACTTTGGTGAGTCAGTGCAGCCAGGCACCCCTGTCACCCCAGGACCCATCCCACCAGGTGAACTTAGGAATCCCTGCTCTATGGTACAATACAGCTCCCACCTCCGTCCTGATCACACAAACCATGCAAAGTTAACTAATACTCTTGTATAGCCTCCCGCGATGTCTATGCACGACCAGCAAATATGAACATGCACTCTGATTTTCCCCTTTCCCTGGGCAAAGCTTCCAGGGACAGGAGAAGCTCACCTGCAGGGAGGTGCTGTTCTCAGAAAACGGGGAGCTGAAGAAGGCGTTGACGGTGTCCAGCACAACGGTCAGCACATACTTCTCCAGGGTGGGCTCAGCCAGGCGTTTCTCCCGCTTACTGCAGACCTGGGACAAGAAAGACAGATGCCTGGGGCCATCGCCCAGCACACAGGCCCCTCCACGGCCGTCCCTGGAAGGCTGCCTGGGCCACCAACCACCACAGGCCCATGCCACCACAGGGACGAACCCGAGCCATGTCCAGGGTGAAGTTCTCAAAGAGTGTCCAGATGTGGTTGCTTGTATAGATCTCCTTCATCTCCACCTCTGTGTCCACATAGCAGTGGTTCACGAAGTTCACATAGGCCATTTTCACCTGGGGAGCCGGGCAGGAGGTCAGGGGCACACACAGGGCCGCCCGCCCAGGCTCTGTCTCTGCACACAGCCCCACCACCCTCCCAGGTCCCATCCACCGCCACACCTCCCCTTCCCTCCCAGGGCTGAAAGGCTGCTCAGCCTGGATCAAGCACCCCTCCCCCACAGCCTTCCTCCACATGCAGCCCCTTCTCCCAGTCCCCACTGTCCCCGTGTGGACATAGCCCACCTCAGTGATGCAGTCCTCATGTGTCACCACAGACACTACGTCCTCTAGGGGCAGCAGGGAGGTGCACTTGATCTCAGTGTAGACATTCTTGCCCTCAGCGCAGGCGGCCAGCAGGTCTACCAGGGAGATGTGGTACATGAGGGGGCTGTGGTCCTCCACGCCATCCCGGGCAGCCTTCATCATGTCCAGCAGGTGGGCCAGCGAGGCCTTATCATTGTAGAACACGACCACGTCGTCACCTGCGTTGGTCAGCTGCAGGCAGGAGGGGACACATGTCAGACCCCTCAGTCAAGCTGGCCCTGGGCCCCACCCCTCTCCTGAGCTTACCAGGGAGAGATTGGGACTCTGACCCCTGCCCTCACCCGACACTCAGGAAACCCTCCCCTATCTGAGTTGTTGGGGTTTCCTGGCCCTTGGGGCCCTCTGCCATCAGAGACACCAAACCCTGAACCCAGAAGCACCCCCTCTTCCACTAGGGAAAGAAGGCCCACTTGGGCTTGTCTCAGAGGCACTTCCTCCCTCCAAGGAGCCTTTTCTAATCCCAGCCCCACCCAGCTCACCCCCTCCCTCCCATGCTCCCACAGCATGTAACTGGCACCATCAAGGGGCACAGGCGCATTCCTCCTGCCAGCGACTGGGTGTCCATATAACCCACAGCAACGAGTAGCCAACGTCACACAGCACTTCCAGCCCATGGCGCGTCATTCGTGAGTCTCCTCGTCTCACATTAGTGCTGGCTCCTTCCTCTCCTGCCCACCCCATGCTGTGAGATGCTCAGGCAGAGACCACGTTTGCTCCGGAATGAAACTCAGCCCCCCACCCTTCATGCCTTCAGCCATTAGGTGTTTTCTGAGCAGTTACTATGTGCCACGTGCTGGGGCCTTGGCAATGAGCACAAAGGACATGGTCCCTATATCCCCCACTCCCGAGCTTATACTTGACTGACTTCCCCAGGTACACAAGGTCATCGGCACCAGGTAGGTGCTTTTAAATCAGTGATAATAAATGATGAATGAAGGAATGCATGTCTGAGCTCTTTCAGGCCCCTGTCTGAGTTCTGTTAGGCTGCAGCCCCTCCACACCCCAGTATTCCTTCCATGGCCCGCTAACTCTGGGCCTGGCCGCCCAGGTTCTATGTGCTGTCACCCAAGCCCCTGTCCGTGGCCACCACCCGAGTCCCATGAGAACCCCAGCCCCGCCCTCACCTCAGTCATGATCATGTCCTGGCACTTCTTGACGTACTTGCCCTCGGCCTTGATGACAGTGTGCAGGAAGTCCAAGTACTGCACATGGCGCCCGTGGGTGGCCAGCAGGTGCACAAAGTGCTGCAGCACGGGCTCACCCACCTCGGAGCAGAGCTGGTAGTTGTTCAGGAAGATGTGCTGCATGGTCTCTGCCTCCAGCAGCTAGGTAGCAGGTGTCCATCAGAGAGGAGGTCCGGGCCACCCCGCCCACCGCCCGCCCACCCCATGCCCCACCCAGCCCCTCACCCCTGGGGTGAGGAAGAGGTGCAGATGTTTATGCAGCAGGGCCTGGTTGCCGGGGTTCCCTGCACAGAACTTCTGCAGGAACTGGTGTGTGTAGCGTAGGATCTCCATCATCTTGGCGTCACCCTGGGCACAAAGGGGAGAGGGTGCTGGGCCCCACGCAGGAGGAAAGGGGTGGGGTGGATCAGGGCTTGCATTCAAGGTAAAAGCTGAGCCTCCAGGTCAGGATGTGGAAGTGTGAGGGGCTGAGGGCCAGAGGACAAGGTGAGGCTGGAGTGGGAGAGCACAGGTAAGGGGTCAGGGTCCTGCGAGCTTTGGGATGATGTCAGAGTCGAGTCAGGGTAAAGACTGGGACGTTTCAAGACCAAGGTCAGCCACGGTGAGGGATGAAAGGCCATAGGTTGAGATGAGGCTAAGTTTGGAATCAGAGGCCAGGGGAGGAACTAAAGTCAGGGGTCAGGATGAGGCCAGAGTTGACATTACAGGTCAGGGAGAGGGTGAGGGTCAACAGTTAAGACGAAGCTGAACCTATCAGGATTAGACCAGAGAAGAAGACAGAAGCTGGGGTCCGGGTCAAGAATCAGTGTGGCTGGGGTCAAATCAAGGACCAAGTGGGTCAGGATGGCGGGCAGAGGATCAAAGGTTGAGATGATATTAAGATTGTATTGAGGGCTCAGAGTGTGTCCAGGGACAGGTCAGGGTAAAAGGTCAGGGTGAGCATAGGTTAGGTCAGCATTAGTATTAGTGGTTTGGGTCGAGTTCCGGTTCAGGGTGAGGCTGCTCTGGGCAGAGGTCAGCAGTCAGGGGTCACCTTGTCGTAGGGGATCTGCAGCAGGTCCAGCATGACCTTGTGGGCATCCATGTTCTTGAGCAACCGCTGCTGCTTCTTCCTCATCTGTTCCCCGACACCACACATCTTGTTCAGCCGCTCCAGGATCTGGGGGGAGAGCGGTGAGCCCAGAGCTCCCTCCCTCCTCGTCAGGCTTCCCCTGCCCCCAGCCCACCACAGCCTGGTCCCAGCTCACATGGGGACAGGAAGGGGGAAGGGGCCATGGCCACTGAGTTAGATCACCGTAACAAGGCAGGGGAGCACGAAAAACCCAATTCCACCCGTGAAAATAAGTAGAACAATGTGACTGTGAAATGGAATTTCATTAAATTCCTTCAGCTCTAAAATAATTCCATCTGGACCTTGGCAGGGTTGTTTTTCACGTTCAGGGAAAGCTGGAAGACATCTACTTTAAGGGCCAGTGGCCGGCAGAGCTGGGAGGAGGAAGAAGCCAGGCCCCGGAAGCCTCCGGGCAGGTAGACCCAACCCTGACCACCCCCGTCACTCACGCCCTTGACGATCTGATAGTTCTCACTGCTCTTCTCCCCAGGTGGGGGCAGAAAGCTCTCTTCGTCTGTGGGCTGCTGGGGATACAGGGGGGGTGGGGTCAGCCAGGCCCCGCCCCCCAGGGCCCCTCCCACTTCTCCGCAACCCCACACACCTCCTTCTTGTTTTTGGCGGTGCCTGCCTCCACTTCCTCGCCCTTGCCACTGCCCTTCTTGTCCACCCACAGCTCTGACTTCTCCACCATGGTCCGCAGCCGGTCCAATTCCGACTTGATCACCTTGTAGTTCTCCACGTCCTGGGCTGAGATCAGCAGCTGCACCTGAAGGTGGAGGCCGGGTTTGCCTGGGGAGACGGGCATCTAAGGGCCACTGCCTCAGAGAGTCCCAGATGCCTGGTCTGTTCAGACCTTTGCTCCCGGCATCTCCACTCCACCATTCCCCTGCACTGAGTCAAATTCCGCTCAATGTTTATAAGTCCAACGCCTCCAGGAAGCCTTCCCTCATGGCTGCAGCCCTCCTTGCACTCCCTGCCATGAGCTGCCTCATCACCTGGCTTCAGTCACTCACTGCCTCATGTCACAGGCTACTATGGCCTGTCACTTGTTCACTCGGACCCTAACCAGGGCAGGGCAGAGCATATTGGCACCACTGAGTGCCGGCTGAAAGAGGGGCCTGGACCCTGACTCCCTTGACCTGCCCCTCTATAAGAGAGCAGTGAGCAGTGACCACATTGTCAGGGCTGCTGCAGGACCTCCACAAATGCAAGTCCAATGCCCAGGGCCTGGTACACAGCAAACACTTGTTAAATGCCAGTCCAATTTCACAGGGAGCCGCCGAGACCACACGACATCACAATAACAAAACCCTAGAGAGGACTGACTGCATGCCAGGTGCGATTGGAAGCACTTAGCAGAGGTATGCATGATAGAGCTTGCAAACTGTCGAGCTGTCCACATCATAAGAAATGACAAGTCCTGAGCCAGAATGAAAAGAGATAAAAGTACCCAAGACTTGGCCCTCACCTCTAAGGAGCTCAGCAAGGCCAAGAACCCCAAATGTGCTATGAGTGGGAGCTCCCCCTCCATCACTGCTAGCCCCCAGTGCCCAGCGCAGGCCAGTGCGTGGGCAGGGCAGCCTGCCTGCTCCGTGCAGGGGCCAGGTGGTCCTTGGGCCTCCCTCCCCGATCCCGGAGGGCCAGGGTGCTGAGGTGGGGGCAGCACCTGCTTGAAGGTGTGCATGGCCTCCTGGCGCTGGCTGAAGTGCTTGAAGAGCAGCTGCAGGGCCCCCGAGACCAGCGGTGCGTAGTCGTGCATGGCAAGGTGGATGAGCACTCGCAGGAACATGCGGCCGCCCTCATCGTCCACCTCCAGCATGCTGCTCGTCTTCCTGCGGCACCGGGGTGGGCGAGGACGCTGCACTGCCTGACACCCGCTCAGCAGACGCAGCGCCCAACGCGATGTTTACTAAAACTGCTGACATTTTCTCGCCAGTTTATAAATCACCACGGCCGAGCTCCCGAAGTGACCCCCATGTCCCCTGGGTCCCCAGGACGCCCCGATTAAGGAGCTGAAGCAGATTCAAGAGGACTCATGGACAGTGCTGAGGCCATGAACACGCACGAGGAAAAGCTACATCTTTATTTTTATCAACCTCTAACCAAAATGTGACACTTTCTTCAATGAGAAAAATGAGCAGTACCTGTGACACGGAAACATCACAGATGTTTCCACGTCACTTTAGAGTTGTTACAGGAATTGTGAAATGCTGTTTACATTCATCGCCACTTCCAAATAATGGTGCTAATTACACCCTGGCACAACTTGTTACCTAATGTGCTAATGAGCAGGCACACAGAAAACTGTCACTTCAAATTTGTTTTCTTCAATATTTTCATAACTGTACCTTAATGCCACAGGTTTCCTTTGTAACTTTATGTGATTTATGTTCTGAATTTTAAAATGCCATCTCAGAAGGGGTTGAAAGCCCTCACGTGATGCAAGGGCATGCCACAGAAGTGGTGAGCCCCTAGCTCCTGGCCCTCTCCCCACTCCAGCCCTCTAAAGGACAGGCCACACATCCCCAGGGTGGGGGTGGGGGACATCCTTCCAGCTGCCTGGCCAAGTCCTGACACTCAGAGGCACAAACGCCCTGCATGGAAGATAGGGAGTGACCACGATGTCGCTGGGGCCCAAGTGTCCCCTATATCACTGGACCAGGGAGGTTCAGAGCACACAGCTGGGGAATGACAGAGGAGGCAGAGGCCAGTCCAGCCTTGGGAAATGTAGGCCCTCCCAAGGGGTCTCAGGCCTGTGTCGGTACCAGCTACCCAACCCCACACACAGCCCCCACCTCAGCTCTTACCCCACTCCAAACATGGCCTCCGCCTGCTCCCCGATGCGATCCAGGTTCATGTTGGCAGCTGTGGGAGCAAGAGGGGCAGATGGGCACAGGTAGGGGCCAAGTGCAGGAAAGACAGGGACCACAAGGGTGAGGGAGCAGGGAGACCCCAAACCACCCCCTTCTACACCTGGCTGGGTGGCAGCCTGTCCACCTGCCCCTTCCTGGGGTGGAGATGGAGCCAACCAGGGCAGGGGCCAGGGCAGCCCCACTGTCCTGCAGGGCGAGCAGAGGTCTGGGCTGGAGGTCCTGGTCTGGCTCAGCCCCTCAGCAGCTAGGACATTGGGCAAATCCCTGCCCCTTCATGGGCCTCAGGTTCCCCATTTAGGAAATGAAGGGAATGATTCCTGCCCATCCCCCGTCACTATGACAATTAAGTGAGATGATGGAGAGGAATGCCCTTTGCAGGCCAGGAAACAGGGCGGGGCTGGGGAATCCGAGTGTCCCCCAGCCTCCGCCCGTGGCTGTCATCCCCCTGGGTGAGTCAGCCTCAGCCTTAGGCAGTGTGAAGGCAGGGGTGGGGCTCACTGGTGGAGTCGAAGGCAGGGGCTGTGCCATCGGCCCCACTGTCCTGCATGGGAAACACCTCCACAAACTCCTTCTTGAAGACGGACAGCAGGTAGGAGATGCGGTAGTCCAGGCGGACGTTGAGGATGAACTGGAGAAGGGTGGGGAGGACGGGGTGAGGGCTGGCCTGAAGGCAGGAAACCAGTCCTGTTCCTATGGGGATGGGGGTGGTGACAGGTACCCCAGAGGGGCTCCAGAGATCAGCACAGGTCTTTGTTGTACTCCAGGACATCATAACCAAAACAGCCAAGACCCTTCTCCCCAGGGAGGTCAAGGGGGCCCTCCCCGCAGCTCCTGTACCTCCTCTCAGAACGAGACCACTCCCCACAAAGACCACTTAGCCTCTTTCCCGGGCTGGAGGCTGACAGGAAAGGGAAGCTAGCCAGATCCAAAGGCCCATGCTTACCCTCCCATCCTGCCCTGCCAAATGGACCCTAAGGCCCCCAGGGGCAAGAGGAAAGAAACCGAGGGCTGCGAGACCGTGAGACCACTGTGGGTAGGGAGTAAGGACACAGGGTTTGCACACACCCTCGACTGGCCTGCATCCTCGTGAGGCACAGGGCCTCTGACCACACCCCAGGACTCGCACCTGGGAGCCCAAGGCCTGGGAGTGAGTCAGAGCCCCTCCTCTGACAGAAGTCACTGCAGCAAGGCAAAAGTCAGGGTCCTCATCCCTCCTCAAGACCCTACCAGCCCCTTCCCCAAGAGTTTCTGGGGGGTCTCAGAAGAGACCCAGAAGAGGAAAGACTGCATCTGCCCTGCCAGGAAAACAGCTCTCAAATCCCTAGCTCTGCTTCAAACTCTGTGTGTCCATGAAAAAGTCCCCTCCCCTGTTCTGTTCCTCACCTGGACAGTGGGGGCACGGAGCCAGAATCACCAGCAGGCCTTGTCATAGCACAGACTGGGCCCCGCCTCCAGTGTCTGCAGTCCATAGGTATGGGGCAGGGCCCACAAACACACATTTCTAAGCCCCAGGAGAGGCTGACGCTGCTGGTTGGAGGACCACACACTGAGAGCCGCTGGACTGAACTGCCAACCACTGTGGAGCCTCCCAGTACCAGATAGCACGATCTAAGAAGAACCGCCCCACCCAAGCTCTCCATACCCGCCCCACTCTCCTGCCCTGTCCCCAACACCCACCACCATGCTCCTGGCCCAGACACCTGCAGGATTTCCAGGATCTTCAGCTTGGTCTCCATCACCACGATGTCTTCATTCTCCTCGAACTTGTTTCTGTCCAGCGGCTCGGCAGCCCCGGCATCGGCAGGCAGGCTGGGGCCACCAAAGACAGACTGCTTGCGGTTCAGTACCATGGTGGACATCATGTGGCCCACGCCCTGGATGGACCGCCGCACGTTCTTGCCTGAGGAGCAGAGAGCAGGGGGCGGTCACAGAAGGTGCGCGGCGGGGCCCCAGTCTGACTCCTGTCTTCCTCAGCTGCAGGGCAAAGCCATGCTCAGAGGCAAGGCTGGCCCAGGAAGGTTTTCTGGGGGCAGTCAGCTTTCAGCCAAACCTGGGAAAAGGGAGGGCCAGGGAAAAGGTGAAGTGTGTGGGGAAATCAGTGAGATTTCTCACATGGGACATCATGACAGCTGCTACAGAGCATGGGGTACTAAGGGGACACTGTGTGGAGAGCACTAAAAGCCAGGTGTCAGTCTCTACGCACTTCTTGTTTAGACAAGTTGATGCCACCTGGAGGTGTCCCAAAGGGCAGGGCTATGGCTCCATCCCTCAGGCTGTCCCCCCTTCCTCCTCACAATCCCCAGTGGTAGGGCTGTGTCTCCCCATCAAACCAGGAGCTCCCCAGGCAGGGCCTGTGTCTCCCCTCCTCCCTCCTCACTCCCTCAAGACACAGCGGCATTGGTAGACCTCTCGCCCAGACCCTGGGGTCTCCACAGTGCCTGGGTGGGGGCCCACAGGCCCAGCCTAGGCTGCAGGGGATTGGGCCGAAAGACACCCTCTCACAGCAAAGCCAGAAGGCAGGCTGCACAGGGGTTGGATCTGAGAGCACGAAGAGGTGAGGGAGAAACCGAGGGCAGGCGGTGCATGGCCTGAGCGGCAGAGCCTCACCACCTGAGTCCTCATAGGCTGGCAACATGGCCGGGGGGCCCTGCACACAGTCGATGATGCTGAGCAGCGTGCGTGTGAGCCGTAGCAACTCGCTGAAGCTGTAGAAGCCGAAGTAGATGAGATTGTGTGCCAGACTGACCACCTGCGGAGAAGGAGCGGGGCCAGGGTGAGAGTGGGCTCAGCAAAAGCGTGACAGGTGAAGCCTCATGACAGGCAGGGCCAGCTCCAGAAACCAGGGCTAAGCAGGTGTAATGAGGGTGAGGTTCCTCTAAGATACTGGAGCTGCGTGGACATGGAGCCAAGGGTCCCAGACAAGGGCCGCCTGGCCCTAGTGGGTTACTGAGAAGAGAGGCCTGCAAAGGAGGCTACTGTGGAGGAGACAGAACAGAAATTCAGGAAAAAGTGAGGGTGGCTCCCAGCAGTGGCCTGTGACCTAGGGGAGAGAGGGGGGCCAGATATGGTGAGAGGACAAGGGGGAGGCAGAGCCCTCCAGGGTCGGAGAGAAGCCTCCCTCTTGCAGGGTCTCAGCAGTCTCAGCCCCTGCACTGGCTGGGGCTGCTGAGGGAAGTGAAGTCCTGGACCCCACCCCCCACCCCAGGGGACATCTGAAGCCCAGTGAGGGGGCAAGCTGCAGCTCCACCAAGTCCCACGCACCTCAAAGGTGAGCTTGTTCTTATCCTCATTGGCAAAAGGCACGGCCTCGCTGACCACATTGTTGAGGTAGTCCTCCACAAACTCCATGGTGCTGGCAAATTTGTTCTTCTTGTCATCTCGGGCAGCATTGAGGTTGGAGTCGTAGCTGGGGGTGAGGGCAGTGAGGAGTGAGACCCCCTGGGACCCTCCCACCTCAGCCTTGCCCGACTCACCCTCCCTCACCCCTCTCACTCCTTGATGGTGATGGCTGTGGGGATCTCAGTCCAGAGGCGAGCAAACTTGACAGGTGTGACCAACTCCTGGGGGTCGCGGTCCACGTGCACATGCAGCATCAGGTGGCAGAAGGAGGCACGCAGGTCAAAGGGCAGCATCTCATCCGCCATGCACAGGAAGATCAGGTCAACACCCAGCTGCTGGGAGATCTCGTGGATGGCCAGGTACTGCCGGTCCAGGCACATGCGGGCAAAGAGCTTCAGCTGGTACCTTCGGGGCAGGGAGGATGGTAAGGACCTGGCAGGTGGGCTACCGAGGGCTATTGGCACAGCCTGGGCTTGCTGAGCCGTCAAGAAGGTGGCAAAGGGACTTAGGCTAAACTGCACGGGCCACTGTCACAGAAAGGACACAATTCTGAGTGAGAGGCAAAAGGAGAACCGGTCTCGATTTATGAGTACTTGCACGGTCCTCCCCACTTGCGGAGGACGAAAGTGCGTTCTGGCGCAGCCAGGGCCGGTCTTCGCGGGAAGATGGGTGTCTGAGGGAGAAGCTGGGACAAGACAGGAGAGAGCACAATGAGGGCGCCAGCTGCAGGCAGGGCTGAGGGCAGGGCTGGGAGAGTAGGGGCGGGGAGTGGAGAGGCTGCAGAGATTCGGGCTGTGAGCAGCTCTGCTCTGCCCTGGGTGATGCCATGCCCTCTGCGTCCAGCGCAGTCCTGCATTACCTGCCATGGGCTCCGGAGCCAGAACCGCCGCTCACCACTCACAGCTCTGTAACCTTGGGCAAGTCCCTTTACCTCTCTGCGCCCGTCTCCTCAACTTCACACAGGGCAATGACGGTCCCTACCTCTCAGGGCTGTTGAGGCTTAGGTGCGTGATGGGGTGAAGGGCTTTGAACAGTGCCTGGTATATGGTGAACATTTGATAAGTGTTATATAGTATTCTTGTTTGTGAAATATGTGTGTGGAGACAGGTTTGGGTTTCCTTCAGGCCTGTTACTGAGCTAAGCCTGGCCTCAAGGCTGCTCAGTGTTCCTCGGACCCCAAGGTCATCCTTCAGGTAGCCTCCCTGGTGAAGGCTGTGCTGCAGGCAGGAAACTCGTAGCTCAGCAGGGGCTGGATGAGGCCTCCTGAGAAGGCCACAGGGTACAGAAGCACTGAGGGGCGGGGAGCGGGGCAGGGCACCTGTAGTAGCTGAGCACGTTCTCGTCGTGGGCATTGCCGGCCCGCGCCTCCTGGGCCAGCTGCCTCACACTCTTCTCGTGGTGCTCATTATTCTTATCGGTCCAAGTGAGCCACACTTCCTCCTCTGAGTACTCGATGGTCAGGTACTCGTGGGCCTGGGCCATCTCCTTCACCGGCCGAAGCCTGCAGACCAAAGCCACCTATCACAGGGAGCAGGGCCAGGGCAGGACTCCAGGCCCAGACCCCTCCCAAGCAGGCCCGGCCACATCATCCTAACTTCCCGGACCTTGACTGAGAGCCAGTCAGACTCCTATGCTGCCTCCCACGGGGACCCACCTGCAGCTCGGGACCCCAAAGAAGCCATGAGCTTCTCAAGGGCAGGAAGCCTTGGCTCCTTCTCCTGTGCTCCCTCCTCCCTGACCCCATGCCAGCACAGAGCTAGGCACACAGCAAGTACTGGGTACATATCTGCGGAGAGTGCGGGTACCGGTTCTAGCCTGAACCCAGATGGGGCCCCAGCTGGGGAGCCAGGCAGGGTACAAGCCCAGTCATAGGGCACTGGGCGTGGGCGGGAGACATCACGCCTGCTCACTCAGTCTGGACGAGAATGTCGCTGTTCTTGGGGTCCAGCACACACTTGCAGATGAGCTCCTGGGTGACAGGGATGGCGATGTGGTTGGACACACACAGGTCAGATAGGTAGTCCAGGAACCTGGGGTGGTGACAGCAGGGGAGGGGAGGAGCCTCAGAGGCTGGCCCAGAGGATGGAGCCCACCCTCCCCTTCCCCAGCTGGCTGCTACAGGCTCCCTCCCCAAAGCTTGGAGATATGTTGTCAGGGACAACCAGGGGTACCACCTTGGGGAGGGGGGAGGCTAGGCAGGGTTTAGGGAACTGGAATAAAGGAGGCACAAGGACAGGGGTGATATTCAAAATATTTCACAACTGATTCAACAAAGGCACTGACTTTGCAACCAGGAGGGTCTGAGGGCCTTGGGCCACCCCAGGCAGCAACTCTCTTGCAGCCAGATTGGGCCCAATTTGGGAGGGGCTCTGGGAGAGGCTGGGGAGGCCAGGGCCTCAGAAAGGAGGCAGATGTCAGTATTTTAACAACCAGCAGAGGCTGACTTCATTCCCTGGGCAGGATGGAAGCAGTGGGCACAGCAGGGAAGGGCGGCGGGCCCACCTGGGCTCCCGGTTCTTGCGCACCAGGCTGACAAAGGTCTCCACCTCAGTCTTAGTGATGTGCTTCTCCAGGAGCTTTCGGTTGTTGTGCAGCAGGGCAGTGATGGTGTCCTCGGCCAGGATGTCGTAGCCGATCTGGGACTGCATCATCCCAAATTGCTTGGCGATGTGCTCCTGCAGGGCGGACAAGTGGGCATCAGGGGTGCAGCTCTCCTCCAGACACTGCCCAGAGCCCGACACAGGGCCTGGCACTGGCAGGGGACCCTGACCCTAGAAAGGTGGGTGTCCAGGAGAGAAGCCCACGCTGGGCAGAAGAGGGGGTTATATAATATAGTTACTCAGTGCACAGTCTGTCTCCCTGCCAGAGTGAAACCTCCAAGAAGGGGGTGCCTGGTCTGTCTGGCAGGACCAGCTACATAATTTGTGGGGCCCAGTGGAAAATTAAACAGCAGGACCCCTGTTCAAAAATTAAGAATTTCAAGACCACCCTGGCTGGTGTGGCTCAGGGGATTGAGCTCTGGTCTGTGAAAGGTTGTGGCTCGATTCCTAGTCAGGGCACATGCCTGGGTCGCAGGCCAGGTCCCCACTTGGGATCGTGTGAGAGGCAATCAATCGACCTTTCTCTCCCTCTCTTCCTCCCTTTTCCTCTCTCTAAAAAATAAATAAAATCTCTTAAAAAAAAAAAAGGGAGGGGAGGTGATTTCAGCTGTTAAAAAAAAAGAATTTCAGGCAGCAACTAAGCACTGAGGCCAGCACAGGCCCTCCAAGCTGAGCCAGGTTACATGCCCACAGAGCCAGCCCTGTCACACCCCGGGGCCTGAAACAGTGCCCGGCACACAGTATGTGCCTCGGCAAATATTTACTGAATGAAGGAAAGAGCCAGTGCGGGAGTGGGCAAGCCAGCAAGCAGTGCAGGGGGCACTGGAGGGCTGAAGCCAGGGCGGAGGGCAGGCGGGCACCTGGTTTTTGCGGTAGTCCTCCTGGGAATGTCGCAGCACGCGGTAGCACAGGCGGAACATGTGCTGGTAGGGGGCGTTCTTCTGGTCCGACAGCTCCTCCAGCCGCACCAGGGGGCCCTCACCCCCCTTGTCGCAGAAGGGAGCCTTCAGAATGCCAAAGATCTGGGGGAGCAGGGAGAGTGAGGAGGGATACCTCACACCTGCCTGCACCCCTAATTATCCCAGGAACCCTAACCCCCAAATTGACCCTGCCCCAAAGCCCCTCCACATTTACCTGAAGCTGACTCTAAGCTGGACTAGAACCTCAGCCCACCCACCATCAGCCCCAGTTCCAGTCCTCACGCTCTCCTCCTGGCCTCAGCCCACCCCTCGCCGATGAGCATGCTAGTCCCAGTTTGGACCCTCGGCCTGGCTCAATGCCTGCAAAGGGGTCTGAGGCCACGGGAGAAGGCCAGCCAGGCCAGAGTGGCCAGAGCCTAAAAGATGAGACACAGGCCCATCTCAGTTTTTTAAAAATGTAATTATAAACATTTTAAAAGGTCGGGGTGAAAACTGTACTTAGCATAGAGACCAAAGAAACAGAACTGAATGGAGTGAGGAAACCTTAGTTGGATATCCTGGTTTAAAAGAAGAAAAAAAACCCACCAAAAACCAAAAAAAAACCTCACAAGCTTTAAAAAGACATTTTGAGGAAAATAGAGAAATTTGATATGGACTTGGCATTACTGCTCATTTTCATAGGTGTTACAACAGTACCGTGTCCTCATTCTTGGGAGGTGCACACTGAAAACTTCAGGGCTGAGGCACACGGATTTCGAAGCCCGAGCACATGCTGGAAGGTGGGTGTTGAGGCGCAGAGCTACACACGGCCAGACCGGCCGATGGCGCAGGTGCGTTCGGGCAGTGGGTGTTCAGGGTTCTCTTTACTACTCTTTCAGTACTGTTTCAATATCTAACAACTTTCATAATAAAAATTTAGAAAAATAATTTTAAAGCACAAGTTCTGGACCCAGCACCCTGAGTTCAGATGCTGGCCCTGCTGCTTCCTGGCTGTGTACTTCAGCCTCTGTGTGCTCGGTCTCTCCACGCATAAAACGGGATGACAACAGGCCTCCCCCAGGCTGATAAGACCACAGGAGCCAGTGCATGTGGGGCACTTTGGGCAGCGCATGGCACATGGTAAGTGCTCGATAAATATTCTTTTCATTAAAAGGCGGTGACGACTAGCCCCAGCGGGGCGGCTCCGTTGGTTAGAGTGTCATCCCCCTTATGCCGAGGTTGTAGGTTTGATCCCCAGTCAGGGCACATACAAGAACAACCCATGAATGCACAAATACGTGGGACAATAAATCGATGTTTCTCTCTTTCTCTCTCAAATTAATAAATAAAATGAAAAAATAAAAGGGGTGATGAGAAACTGCAGGGAGATTGCAGCTGAACTGCAGATTCGAGTTAAAAGGCCCCATTTCCTGTCAGCCGGCCCCACCCCCAAGGCCAGCTGCTGCAGGTCCCACGAATGGTCACAGCCACCTGCTTAAGGATATTCTGCTCCCTCATCAGCTTCTGCCTTTCCCGGTTGGGCTTGGTGACCATGATGTCCAGGACATTCTGCCCATTGTTGGGGACATCGCTGACAAAGAACACCAGGTCCTCTAGCAGCTGGATGACAAACCTTCACAAAAGGGCATGAGAGGTGACAAGTGTGAGGCGTCGACCCTGCGAAAGCTCCCCGGACCCACCCATCTTGTGCCGTCTGCCCTACCTCCGTGGGCAACCAGCCCTTCCCCAAACACGGCTCCCCAAAGCACAGAGTCCATCCTTGGCCTTCAACTTCTCTCCCCAGCTCTACCCTAACCTGCTCTCAAAACACACCCTCACCCCACCCACCCAGGAGTCCCACGTGACCCATAAGATGAAGATCTCAGTACCCACCAATCTGAAAAAAAACAACAGGGCACAAGGCAGGGTGTTTGGTGTGAGGGGCTCTACGTCTCCGTTCTCCCACTTACTAGCTGTGTGACCTTGGACAAGTCTCTTAACTTGTCTGAATCTCAGTCCCATTGTCAGCAAAACAGAGGTAATGATAGCTCTATCACAGGGTTAGTTTTGGGAGCACATGAACAGTAAGGCCGGGGCACAGGGCCAGTCAGGACCCGACAAGGAACAGTCCTCGCCTCTGTCTCCCCGGTCCCAGCCCAGCCTGCCTAGCTTCTGCTTTGTGACTCCTTTGTTCATGAAATGCAGACCTTGTCCTGAGCAAAGATTTTTCTGTCCTCTCAGAAAATCTCAGTAAGCCTTCCCTGTGGCCCACCTGCGGTCATTCTGGCTGATGAAGCCCTCGTTCATTTTCTCCACAGCACTGGCCAGCATGGAGCTGGCATCATTGGCAAAGTCCAGGTCTCGGATCTCAGACACAGGAACTGACACGATGGCAAAGGCCTCCTTGTCCTCCTTGGTGGGGCAGGTACCCAGCTGCCAGGACAGAGGTCAGCTAGGGCACTCAGGGACAAGCTTGGGACCCAGCCCCAGCCCCCCAGCCCCAGGCGGCCCGCACCATGAGCCGAATGGGCCGCTCCTCCTCAATGTCGATGGGCACGTTGGTGCTCTGGATCCACGTGTTGGTGCAGAGGTGCCGCAGCCGGACATATGAGTTTCTGCAGGCAGGGCACGGAGTGCATCACAGAGCACATCCTGGCCACCTGCCCTCCAGCCCCCAGCGGCTTCGCATCTCCCAACTGACTCCACACCCCGCAACCACAGGACAGGGATGTGTCCCCTCCAGGTGATGAGCCAGAGAAGAGAGACCAGCAAACACCCCAGGCCCTGTGCTACCCACACTCCCCAAACCCAAGGCACTCCCAAAGCCAAGGTCTGTTTGTAAACTTGGGACCAAAATTCTTTTGGACAAATGAGGCTGTCTAGACTACTTATCCCACTTAGTGTGAAGATGCACACATTTCACAGCAGAAATATTCGTGTCTCTGATTGTGAAACACAATTACCTCTCTGAAATGAGAAGCAATCTGGATCTCCAAATACATCCGGCCTCAAGAGTTTCAGGTAAGGGACTGTGGGCCTATAGTGACTCAATTTACTCTCCCATCAGCAAGGTGATGGGTGGGCTTGATATTCCCACTTGACAGGGCATAATAATTGACCAAGGTCAATTTAGCTGGCCAAGGTCGTAGGCTGACGCCTGATTGACACCTGGGGAGTGTCCTCATTTACTTGCCTCCTACCATCTCAGGGTCAGGGGCCTTACAGGTCAGGGACCCCAGCCCTCCACCCAGCGTGCCCTGGGCAAACTCGTGTGGCCTGTGCCTGGGCACCCAGACCCGCTGGGGCAAGCAGCTGATAAAGAAGCCTGGAGAGGAGGTGGCACCCAGGGCTGGGCACACGGCCAGGGTTCAATGGTGGTTAGCTGTCTACACGCCTCAGAGCTCAATCCCCAGAGGGACAGGTCACACAGGTCCTAAGGCCAAAGGCACGTGGTGCCTACCCACCGGGGCACGAAGGAGTCAGTTTTCTGAAGCGTGGTGGGGTCCAGCTCAAAGAGTGAGGCGATGTCGTTGCCATGGGGCACGGCGACAAGGCGGTACTTGACCTTCTCCCCAGCATTGCGGCGACCTACGCGGCCCTGCGCCCCCTGGGGTGAAGACCCTAGCTCAGGCAGGAGCCCCTCCCTCCCCTCAGGCCCCCTGAAGCCGCCAGCATCCCTCTTGGGAGGCCTTCTCCCTCCAGCCCACCTCCCAGGGTTCCAGGGCTTCCCCTGCCGCCCCCACCCCCAAGGCGATGCACGCTCTCTCTTCCCCTGGCCCTGGAGCCCTGCTCTGGTCCTCACCACTCCTGCTGCCTTGGGATCAGAGGCATCACCCTTGTAGCTGGGGTTCTCCTAGGAAGAGAAACAAAATGGGGGAACTATTAGACACCAAGCTATACCCGCAAGACCCCCACCCCAAGACAAAGTCCACGTGTGGAGCTGGGTTGGGGCAGGCAGCCCTACCTGCCCTCCATGGCCCCTCTCCATACATGCACAGATGAACACACACACGTTCACACATACAAATGCCCCAACACACACGCGTTATGGACAGACACGGATGTTGAAGTTCCACAAGGACTGGGAATTGTGCTCACTGCTATATCCCCGTGCCTGGAACAGCTCCTGGCACATAGTAGGGACAGTAATATTTATTAGGCTTATTTACAGCTATGCGCTTATTTGACAATATTTGTTAAATAAATGCATGACTACAGATAAGCCCAGGTCCCCAGATGTGTGCATGCACCAGAGATACGTGTTTGTGTGTGTCCACAAGCATACACAGCCTGAGCTCCCGGGATGCCACCTGCCTCCACACTCACCTCAGCAGCCAGGTAGTTGCCCGTGGCCAGGTGCTTGAAGCGGTACAGGCCATTCCAGTGACCAGCTCCTCCACGGCAAGGGTCATGGTGGACCACCTGCGGGGGTGCAGGGGTAGGGTAGTGGTGAGGCTGTCCAGGAAGGGGGTGCTCAAAGCGGGAAGCATGGACAGGGGGCCTGGAGAGCTAGCTCCTGGACCTTTCCTGGCCCCTTGGCTCCAGTGGGGCTCAGAGGACAGACGGGGGCAAGCGCCCACCGCGTGCCCCCAGGGATGGAGGAAGAGGGAGGGGTGGAACCCAGAGCTGGAGAGGAGGACAGGGGCCGGGCACGGGAAGCAGGGCTCTGACCTCCACCTCCCAGAGGGCGTTGGAGCTGGTGGCCGAGGTGGCAGACTGGCGCAGCGTGGTGCGCAGAAACACCTGCAGCTTGCCCTTGTACTCGTCACACGTCAGGAACTTCTCCTGCTCCGCGTGGAACAGCCGCACCACGTCTCCCTGCAGGCAGCACAGTGCCGGCTCAGGAGGGACAAGGACTCTCCTAGGGCCAGTGCCACCTCCAGGTGCAGGCACAGCCGGCTGAGCCCCACTTGCTCCTTGCAGAGCCAGCAAGAAGGCAGCCAGGATCCTCAGCCAGACCCCACATCCGGAACCCCAGACAAGCCGGGGCGGACACGCTCTCCTCCAGGGCCCTCCCAGCCTTCCTCGTTCACTCCTGCCCTCCCCAGTCAGCACCTCTAGAAGCCCCACCTGCCCTCCTAAGGCCAGTCTCAAGTCTCCCCTGCACAAAGGCAGGAGGGATCTCCCAGGCCTGGAGGAGCCTCTCCTGAGCCCTTTCTGCCTGGCTATTGTACGTCATGCCCATTTCTTTTGCTCCCCGCTGGGCCGAAGCAGCCGGAGTGCAGGGACCATGGCCCGTTCCCCTCTACCTCCATGACCTCGCACACTGAGACCAAGTTTGGGTCCTGGCTCTGATCGTATAAGCTGTGTGACCTTGGGTAAGTCCCTTCCTATCTCTGGGCCTGTTTCCTCTCTTGTAAAATGGGAATACTATGACTTCCTTGCGGAAATTGTAAGGATTCTAATTTGTGTAACGAAGTAACACTCCACTCTTACCACGTGCCAGCTACTCTGAGAGCGCCTTACATGAACCTCCCCACCTCACCCACACGCCAGCCCTGAGCACGTGCACCTCCATCCCCGGTTTACAGGTGGAGAAACTCAGGTACACAGAAGGTAAGTGTCCAGTCGACGGTCACTTGCCAGTGACAAATGGGACATGAATCCGTGCCCTCCTCTCTCCACCTCACTTCCTCCCACAGGGCACGTGCTGCCCAGCAGGCTCTCAGGGCGCGGCTGCCACCCTACATTGTCACTAAGTGGCGTTCTCGGTCTTCCCCACACTGCACTGGGCACCAGTTCTCAGCCAACATCTATGGTGTGAACGCATGAGTGGGTCGACGAAGGAATGAATGAATATACAAAGACTGGGTCCGTTACTATGGCAGACCTGGTGACTTCTGTACCCAGGCAGTGCACAGTGGCAGCAAACAAGGGGCGGGCTTTGTTAGCTCAGGTCTCACTTCCAAGTTGCCTGGAATCTGCCATCGGAGCGGTGACAGATTCACTGGAACCACTCTGGCCAGCACCTCAGCGTTCAGCCCAGTGCTGTTTCCTTTTCCACACATATTTAGAGCTGGGATGTGTAACCAGGAAAGGCTTCTGGGAGGAGGTGGCACATAGGCTGAGCCTTAAGTGATGTGTGTGGACGATGTACAGGTGTAAGGGAGGGGAAGGCACAGAGCCTGGGACATGGGGGTGAGGAGGAGGGTGAGACAGCCTGAGGGGGCAGGAAAGTCTGACAGAGCAGCCTGGCAGGGGGCGGTGGGGGTTGGGAGGGCAAAGGGAGCAATGTAGGCTTCAGGGTGGCCTCCTGAGGTAACTGCTCAAGGGCCTGTCACCTGTCTCTTTAACAGGTATTACAACCACCTGTACCTGCTGATCCCCCTACCTGAGGAGCTCCACCCTCTCTGCTACCTCTAAATCTGCACCTCCCGCCTTCCCCTCCACATACTGCCTGCACCCCAATGGGCTGCTTCTGTCCCCTACAACCCCTGAGGAGCCTCTGAACCCTCCTTTCAGGTCCCACGTCTGGTTTTCAGGGCTACTCTAATGGTCTCTCCAGCTCTCCTTCCAACCTCAGCCCTGGTCCCTCCCAAAGTTTTTACTGTGGTATTTCCCAGTATAGTCACCCTTCAAGTTCATCCCCTCCCAGCCCGCCAACCCCTTATATTCTAGCACCCGCACCAGCAGGTCTGGAACCAGAGCACAGGGCCAAGAGCCGGGGCCTGGCGCAGATCCATGGAGCAGGTATGGGGAGGGGACAGAATACTCAAAAGATCTGGCCCACCCCAATGTGATGCGGAGCCCAGTCTGCTGACACCCCTTGAGCAAGGGAGCAAACTGAGGCCAGCCAGGACTTAGAGTACAGAGGGGTTGTGAGGCCAGGGACAAAAAAAGGGGTGGTCTAGGTGGGGCTGGTGGGCAGGCCCCTGGGGGGTGGGGGGAGGCTGGAGGGGCTGCAGAGCCCGAGCAGGGGTGCACAGAGAGGAGGGTCAGACAGGGCGCAGCTGGGTGCAGGGCAGGAGGCGGGACCTGTGGGGCAGGGGCTGGGCAGCCTGTGGGCAGGGCAGCAGTGGTGGGGGCTCCAAGTCCTTACTCCTTTCAACACCTCATCCAGGTGGTCTCGGAACTGCATAAACAAGTTGATCTTCCAGCTGGTGTTGCAATTTACAGAGTTGACCTGGGGAAGGGCAGACAGACCCCTGCCTTCAGGCAGACCCCCAGCCTTTGGGAAGGGGGCAGCACTGAAGGCCTAGAGAGGGGCGAGGGGAGGACCAGTCCAGCCCGCCCCCACCAGAGCACAGGAAGGGGTGTCTTCTCCCAGCCTGGGCCCTCAGACCTCAGCCCAGCTGCCCCAGGGCTGCCAACTCGTGGGGTGGAGAATGGGAGCAATGCCGGGAGACAGGTAGGGAAGGGGGCCTGTACCCTCAGAGGTGCAGGGTCACCTCTCCCCCGCAGGGCTGGCCCCACCGCCCCACTCACCTCCTTGCAGCCAGCATTGTCGCTGAGCTCATAATTGCTGGCATGCAGAGGCTGCCCAGCATTGACGGGGTTCAGGATCACCTTGTCCCCCACAACCACCTATGGGGACAGGTGGGCCAGGGTGAGGGTGGGAAGGGCCAAGCCTCCAGGCCGCGCTATGGTCTCAGTCTGCCCCTCTAAGAAATGCACGTGACCTTATTCACTCCCCACATCAAAGACCCCACAGAAGCCCCTCTGGAGCTGTGGTCTGCTCCTCCCATGAGGCCCCCCAGCCCAGCCCCATCCTCACATTGTCCCCATTGCTCCGCAGCTTCCAGAAGGGCTGGATGAAGAGCCAGGAGCCCTCATTGCCCGTGGCATCCAGCGTCACCCGCATGGCATTCTTCTCCAGCAGGGCTGGCAGCCGCTTGTTCACCGTCAAGTACTTGTTGCTCTTCATGTGCAGGAGCTGGAGGCAGGTGGGGCCAGCCCATCAGAGAGGGGCCCTGGGGGCCCCGCTGGACCCTCGGGCACAGCTGGATGCACACAGTGTCAGACACAGAGACAGACCGAGATGCACGCAGTCACACACACAAATGCACCCGGGCGATCACAAGAACAGAAGCTAGCACTGTGCTGAACACCTTACGAGTATTACCGCACATGATCTCACAGCAGCCGGGGGGACATGCCGTCACCGGCCTGACCTTACAGATAGAGAAAGAGGCACTAGGAAGTTCAGGAACTTGTCCAAGTCACAGGGCCCCGATCTGAACCCAGACCACGTGGCTCCAAAATCTCTGCTGGTGGCCACCGAACTGAAAACGCACCCTTGGACACAGCTACTCATGCCTCGCACAGAAGCAGATATACAGTCACAGAGATGGTCCCGGAGCCACCCATTGGGGACAAAATTCCCAGAGGGCATGTCAGCTGGCACCCCTTACCCCAGAGCAGCCCAGGCATCTCGGGGGAGATGCAGGGGTCTCACCTGGATCACACTGCCGTACTTGACAATGTCCCCATGCACCTTCTTGTTCTCGGTGTCGTTCTGCTTCTGCTCCATTTGGGCTGCATGCTGCGCAGACATACACACGGTAGACACATGCAGCCCCTGACACTGCACCCACAGTGACCCACAGAGGCCGCCTGGCCTGTTCCCTCCCACTACTGAGAGGGAATGAGGCTCCCAGTGTGGAGGGGCAGCCTGAGGCCACACAGCCTGCAACCTAGGGTCTGCCATCACCTTCCTCTGGAGAGGGCATGCTAGCCAGCCCTGGAGCCACACCCTACCCCCTGCAGGCACTGAACAGGAGCCTCACTACCTCAGTCTCATCAGACTCCTGATGCCCCAACATGAGACCCCTTCCCCAGCCCACATGCTGGCAGGCATGTTTGATACCACTGCTTCCCCTCCTCCACTGTGACCCTCCCACCCAAAACTGTGCGTGCTCCCAGGCCACTGCTTCCAGGGAGCCTTCCCAGACCGGGTACAGCCAACTCTGATGGATCCAACTCTGACGGCCTTGAGGAGTTGTTTTGCATCCCAGTGAGGACACCTTTTTAGGCACTTCTGTCACATTCGACTGCAAGCTGCCCGAGGACAGGCTCTGTCACCCCCATCTGATGGGGGATCCTGGTGCAGGGGCTCTGTCTCCTCCATCATGCTGGCACTCACCGAGAGCTCTGGCCCCTCTAACCCCTTTCTTCTCCCCATTCCCATTACCCAGGTCTCGTGACTGAGGCTGGGGTGAGGGTGGCTGCTGGGGAGTCTTGCTGTGTACATGCGACTTTCCACAGACCTACAGTGTGTGGCTGTGACCACGTGTGGCTCTGAGTGTGTGTTGGTGCACATGTGAGGACCCCGCGCCCAGGCCAGATCCCCAGTTCAGACTCAGGCTGTGTCAGCAGCAGGGAGGAGCCTGTGACAGCCCCCAGCTCAGGGAAGGAGATGGGGGTACTTAGAGCTCAGGCAGCCCACGCCAGCACCCCCCTCCAGCCCAGTGCACAGCTGTGGGGCAGGGCCACCCTTCCCCCATCTCATACCTACTCCTCAGGACAAGGGACACAGGTAAGCAAGGTCTGCGTGAGGGTGCAGGCACCAGGGCAAAGGGGGTCCCAAAAGCAGGCTGCAAAGGCTCTCTTGCTCTCTGTTCCATGGGGCCTGGGCTCTGGGCCCCGAGCTCTGTCCTGAGAGGACTGCCCAGACTGTGAACTGGGTCACTGCCCTGGGAGGCCTACGAGCAACCACTGGCCCTCACACCAGGCACCGTCCATGTGTCCAAGGAACCCAAGGTGGCTCAGAGACCCAGGCGCTATCTAGTCCCTACTGCAAACTCACAGAATGACCATGGACAGCCCAGTCCCCTCTAAGGACCCCAGGCCCTGACTCTATAAAACAAGGGGAGGAGTTAAGGCTAGTTCTCAAATCAGGTTCCCTGGAGCCAGTGGAACCCCATGCCCAGCAGCACAGGCTCTTCACGGCACCATGGTGTCCAGATGAAGGGCTGGTGGGGGCTGAACTCCGGTCCGCCTTCCACTCACTGAACTACGCTCCCTGGCACAGAGCTGTGCCAGCCTGGAGGTGAGGGCGCCTTCTTCCACGTGGCACAAAGGGTCATGTAGATGAGCGGGTCACTGAGAGGACTCCACTGGCCCACCCTGACCTCACCTCATTCACAGCAGCAAACACCTATCTCTTATATACTAGGGACTTTAAAACCACTGAACTCCTCACGGGGCCCATCAGCTCTGGCGAGCAGAGGCCCAGCGTGTGCACTCTGGGTCCTGATGCACACGTAGGCGCACACCTGCGCACACACCTGCAACTTCTGCAGCAGCACCACATCAGCAATCTTCTCCTTGTCCTGCTTGGTCTGCTTGGCCTTCCAGTACTGCTTCTGGGCCGAATAGCGGTTCATGGGACACACCTTGAAGAGGCAGTCTGTGGTAGGGTGAGAGTGGGGGAGGTGTGTTCACGTGGGGCTCAGGGCCTCGGGAAACCCTGGCCTGCAGCACGGCCCTCAAATCCCACCTCAGCTTCCCGGTGGGGAGGTGGAAGAGGCAGGACCCCACAGAACCTGAAGCCACCTGCACTGAGTAGAATGGAAAGTCCCAGGTGCAGGTTTGAAAGCAGGGCCTCAGATGGGATGTGGACACGTGCCCTCTGCCCCACAGAAGATCATCAGAAGGTCTTGGGCCCCCACCCCTTGCCCTGTCTGTGCCCAGCTTTCATGGACACTGGTGGCTGACAGCTCACACCTGCATCTTTCTCTGGCCAGCTGCCATCCTGCCCACAGATGACTGAGAAGTTACATCCTCCCGCCCCTCCCAAGGGGCAGCCCACCCAGTGGCTGATGCAGGGAGGTAACAGCCCAGCCTCTGGGAGACTGTCTGTATGCCAGCCACCCCCAGCTCCCAGTGGGGTCAGGCTGAGCTTTCTCTTCCCCTGAAACCACCCCCTTCCTCTGTTATCCCTGCCCTGGGTGAGCGAGGCTCCTTCACTCTCTGGAGACCTCTTCTCAATAATTCTCCCGTCCTAGGGAACTTGACCTAAGATAGGGCCAATCAGACTTCCAGGAACAAACTGGAAAGCTGCTCGCTTAGCAGCCTTGGGCTCCAAAGGACAGATAAGGATGGGGCGGGAATTCTGGGCACTGTTTTGGGCTTTGGCGTTTGGGGGAAGAGCTAGTTTTTATTTGTGTTTTGCAGAAGAGATGAGCCTCTCAAATTGTGCAACATTTTAATAAAGATCTCTTTCCTTTTCCACCAAAAAAAAATTCCAGGAACAAATTCACTATTACAATTTTTATTTTGGAAAGCACACTAAACACTAATGGTTTTCATAAGCCCAAACTCCAGAAAGAGTGTCAGATTTTACTACTTATCAAAAGGAGGCACGAGTTGGATAACCCCCTACTAAAGTGTGGCGGGAGGGGGTGGAGGACTCGGGCATGGTGAGATGCTGGCACAGGAGGACACGCCTCCGACGAGAGCGTGGGCTGTGCTCTGAGGCAGTGAGCTCTCCATCACAGGAGGGAATCACACGTGAGCAAGGGGGTGGACTCACAGCCTGGAGGCCGTGCGTCCTCAGTAGCACAGTGCTCCAGCAGTGTGGAACATAGAGAGATGATGGGCCGGGACCTGGAAGGGGGCCACTGGGGGAGCAGACCAGATCCGGGAGCCCTCTCCCTCAGCCCCATTCATCTGGCCTCTAAAAGGAGGGCTGTGTGCCTGCTGTGGTAGAACTGGTCATCTAGCCCCTGGGAACTAAAAGTGAAACTGGATTTTCTGTCTAGCCCACGAGCAGGCAGAGGCCCCCTAGTGCCATCAGGAGGAGAAACCGAGTGAGTCCAAGTTCAGAGAAGGCAGAACTTCCGTGAAGGGAGGGAGAAACGGCAACTCCGAAAGCAGATGGAGCCGCCCGGGGCTGCACTGCCCAGCCTGCCTGGGCACCACCAGCACAAGCGGGCTTCACTTCCAGAAACACACACTCGGTTTGTTAGAGAGAGTGTGTCTTTATGGGGTTCTGCTTAGCCCTCAGGAAGAAGCTGGGGCATTACCCACTCCAGGAGGTCCTCCCGCTTCTGCTGGCTGAGCTGCTGCTGAAGTTCCCAGGTGCCCTGGGCACTATGTAGATCTCACTGCCTTGTTGGAGACTGGGGCCCCCAGTGAGAGCTGGGAGAGTGGGGCCACACCAGGGGGAGTTTTGAAAATGGAGGGTGATTTTGATTGTCCCAGTGATGAGGTCACAGCAGGCATTTAGTGGTGAGG
Source organism: Macrotus californicus (assembly GCA_007922815.1). Taxonomy (NCBI): domain Eukaryota; kingdom Metazoa; phylum Chordata; class Mammalia; order Chiroptera; family Phyllostomidae; genus Macrotus; species Macrotus californicus. The sequence continues at coordinate 104,442 of VMDR010000839.1, forward strand.
ACAGAGATGCTGGATGCCTGTGGCATAAAGACTGTCCCGTGTGACACCTGCCAGGACTGCCCTGCTGCACACTTCCCGAGTGGCACACACACACACATGCACACACAGTCGTTTTTGCACAGAATTTTCCGGGCATGCAAGTCCGATACAAACTGAGAGAGCACCGCCAAACTTTGTATTGTTCAAACTTTACCAGGAGACCTTTGCTGTTTCAGAACATGCATCGCTCACGGCCATGCCAAGCACCAGGGCTGCATTTGTGGCTGCCGGCACGTGGCCTGGAGGCCGGCTTCCCTGGGTCTTCTGGTTGGGCCCAACGCTTACCTCCAAAATACGCATCTACACTGTAGTTTTTGTTTATTTTACTGTATATAAATAAATATATATATATATTTATATATATATATATACACACACACACGGAAAGAGAGGGAGAGAGAGGGACTGTGTCATCCATCACTTCCTTTTGTCTTTTTCTGTCACACTTAGAGCATGACACTGGCCATACCACCTCCCCCCAGCTTCAGGCTCACTCAGCCCCTGGACCCCGCCCCACTTTATATTATGTAAATATGGATATGGATAGATTGCAATACTTTTGGATTCCACATCATAATATTAAAGGAGCCAGCTCTGGGTCCATCAGGCTGCTCTGCTTGTGTCTGCCGCCCTCACCAGGCTTGGAGGGGCAGGGCTGAGTGGGGCCCATGACTGTGTCCTCAGCCCCTGGACCAGGGCTCAGGGACGCTGTCACCTGAACACATGAATCTAGAATGACTCCCCCACAACAGCAACAAAAATGTAAGAATGAAGAACAGAACGACTCCCTCGTGTGCGATGAGGGACTTGACTTTAGCCTTGAAGGGAGGAAAAGGATAGGGTAAGTGGAGGGGAAGGTGAGGGAGGGGGGCGGGGGGCGGTGAGACAGGCAGTCACACACCAGGTCCTCACGCTGCGGCGGACGAGAGGGGCCGGCAGGCCCAGAGGGAGCCTGGAGCCCACAGGCCTTGGTCATCTGAGCTCCTTGGTCTCCCACAGCCCACCCCCCTGCACTCCTGGTCCAGACAGGACAAAAGAAGAACAGACAGATGACACCCAGGTCACTCCACTCACCTAGTAAATACTCATCAGGTCACTATTTTATGCAGCAATGTGGGGCTTCTGTTATACTCCGTTATGGAACAGAAAACAACTTAACAACCGGAGTTTTCAAACAGATGTTATTTGAAGACTTCTTAAAGAACTGGCGAGATGGCAAAGAATCATCCAGCCAGGATAGAAGATCAAAGGGGAAACCAGGGAGATACACCCCCAAGCTACTTTCACTCTGAGAGTATTTGCTGATTCCAGAAGACATTCATTTTTATTAGGACAGCTTCTCCAGTGACAGGGACAGAAATCTGAGCCCAGGCCCATGGAAGGTGGGAGATCCTCCCCTCAGAGCAGCTCCTTCAGCCCTGCTGGGTGGCGCAAAGCCCCAGACTTGAGCTTGGCTTCGGTGGTCTTGCACTGGGGATGCCCCCCGGAATCTGGCAGCACACCCTCTCCGGAGGAGGGGGCTTCCTCCCACTCCACAATCACTCAATACCGACGTGTCAAGCGCAGCAAGTCTGCAGTCAAAGACAACCAGGAACGCCAGAGAGCTAGATGCCACAAGAAAGAAGAAACTCACAACACAGACACCAGAACCAGACGTGAAGAGACTTCAGACAGACATCATCGGTAAACCAGAAACGCCTACTCTGCTTAACTCAGTTAAAAAAACCACTGGAGGATCCCTGGAGAGAACAGGAAACTACACAGTGACACACCAGACTGAAAAAGAAAAGAACCAAATGGAATTTCTAGAAATAAAAAAGCTTCAATAGCCAAATCTAAAACTCACTGAACATGTAACAGCATGGACAGAGCTTAAGAGGGAATTAATGAAAGGCTAGCAATGCTGACTATGGCTGATGTCTCCAATTCTATTCTACCCAGCTCTTTAAAGGTGATTAACCCCGTGAAGAGTGACTTTTTAGCCCAAGAGTGTGCGGCACCGGAAGCTGTGTCTGAAAGAAACACATTGCGCCGGGATCCCAGGAGAGGGCTGAAGCCAGGCGTGATCCCTCCCTGCTCCTGACTCCTCTCTAGCTTTCTTGGAAACTTACTAGCTTGTCCAACTCATCTTTTTCTCTTATATAGCCCCCCTTAGAGCCCTACCCACAAACATGTCAGAAAATGCTTGTTGAGTGGATAAATAATTAGAGCCCTCTGAAATGTTTGTGGACCAGCCCACGCACATCTCCATGCTTTTACTGTGCTGTGCTTTTTACCCAAAAGCAG